>JARNKU010000300.1:0-59159 GCA_031001835.1 Lepidoglyphus destructor | reverse complement strand
AGTTATGTATGACGTTTTTCTATTTTCACGTTGGGCTACAATATACCACAAGTTGGGGCGAATCGGGCTCGGACATGTCGCGGACATCCCTTGTCAGTTAGGAAGCACGCTCCTCTGATATTCGACATCTTCAGGACGAGGATTATAACAAAATTATGGTTTTCAACAAACTTTTATTGATGATTGTATTTCGTAGGAAAGCCATTCGCAAGTCCGCTTCCTTTCGCCTAGAAACGAACTCAGTCTTCCGGACGGATTGATATGGGGGACTCATGAAGGATTCAGGTCTACAGTGGAATGAGACTTGGACGTCTCGCGACACCATCAGCGTTCACTTTGGCAACCAGCAACTTGCATATATAATAACGCAGCTTGAACGCTCCACGCTTCATTGTTGAGCGTTCAAGCTGATGAATTTGCGCCTGACGTCTGAGTAGTGAGATGATCCCACCAGTCTCGGCGCGAAAATTTCCACGCCCTCGACGTCGGTCCTGAAATCTCCTGATAAACTGAATCACCTGGGCGTTCGTTGGTTACCCTGCGAAGGAATCGGTGCAGTCTTCAAAGTGATGATATAATCAAACATAAATCTTGAGAGTGCTAATCAAGAGCATGTCCCGTTCGTGACAGTCTTTGTTTGCACAGAATGTTTGCCGTGTGAAGATCATAACGAGTGCTTCCCGCCTTGGGCTCACTCCCAAGCGGTTGACAATTCAGGCGCTCCAAATTGGAATGTTTTACGAAGTCATTCATACGAGAATCGGGAAGACAAAATACACCCCAGATCTACGTTCGAGCTTCATCGACAGGGATGCATAGTTCTACCAGCCGAAATCGCAGAAGTCCTTGCAACCCTGCAGCCGACCAGTGTGCCAGCGGAGACCTTTCCTGGCTCAGTTCACCTCAGCACAGGCTGAATAATAAATGTTCGCAATTCCTACTGCAATAGAAGTGTCGTTGGGTCGCTTCACAAGAGATTGGTATACTGATACGAAATGAATCTATGGTGTCCTCCATGGTATCCTCCGAAACGACGGAATATGTAGTCCTGTTACGGAAATTTCACTCCGATTCGGTTGTACTGGTGCGAAATACCTCAAAACGACGGAAATGCAGCCCCGGTGCGGAAAAGACAATTTCCGTACTTTTGGTACGGAAAATCGAATTGCCCTAAAATCCCGCGTATAAGGAACCCTATTTCTGACCATAACAGTAACTTTGTCTGACAGATGAAAAAGTGTGTTCTGGGCTTCCGTCGCGGTAGATCTCTTGCGGATCCACTGTGTGAAATTTCCAGAACACACTTTTTCATCTGTCGGGCAAAGTACTGAGCCCTGTTATGGTCAAAATAGGGTTCCTTATACGCGGGATTTCAGGGTACTGTACCTCTGGCACGGGAAATCGAATTTCCGAACTCCGTACCACGGAGAATGATCCCTATGATATTCATTTTTATATTCATTGATTATGCTTGGTCAGACTCACCAACGCCTTCGGCTCTGATGAGCCTGACCCCGAGTCTGGGAGCACACGGGGTGGGCAACGGTTCGGCTCGCCTGGGAGCGGTGAATGCATTCCGAGCTGTCTGCTCCGGAGACGGAAATCTTCCCGCCGCGATGTTGTTCTCCGATGAATTCTTTTGTGTCCTATTTGCGGACATGTTTTTCCGCTGAACCACTCGGTGGGCGGGGTGGAACTGGGCTAGGTAGCCATTACTTCCACCTTTTTCCCGACTTTACCTAACCCTCAGGGTGAGTGCCTTCAGGCCATGAAGGGTGCCCTGGGCTTCTGAGGCCCTTGGGGCTTATGAGAACGGAGGTCTCGGTATCGCAACAGAGCCGGCCCGGTTCAGATTCGAACCTGCGACCTCCCGGTCGACGCAGCATCCCGGTCGCTTAGACCGCTCGTCTACACCGCCGGTAGCAACTTGCATGCCCACATACGAAGCGAGCTCGGTGGCAGCGAAGAGAAAAAGGAGAGGAAACAGCAATGGAAGCGCCGGCTGGAGTAGGAACTTCGAGTGACGGCGACAGCCAACGAACAGAGATGAAACGAGACTTTCGAGGGAAAACCTCAGGGCGTGTGTTAGAGACGCTCCCAGTCATCGGCTGAATTGAAGATTGAAAAGTAAAATGAGCTGAGAGCATAGCGGCATGCCGATTATATTCCCATTCTGCGTGTGCGCTGACTAGAAGAAAAGTCCTCGTTACCTAGTTAGCTCATCACAGATGTAGGGTAAATGTACCAGACTTGGGCACCCCTGATCTACACCGCTCACTTTTGAGGAGCCGCTGATGGCGCTTAGAACGCACTCAACGCGTTCCCGCCGCGACTTTCCCTCGAATCGTCGATTTGGTAGTTTTCCGTGATTCCTTGTTACGGCGAAAACTCTCACAATTCGAATTGGGTCGCGCTGATCCGCGTCATTGTTTGAACGTTTTGCATTCAATCGGCGCATAGAAAACTTTATCGTGCAAAACTCGAGGTATTTTGACTCCAATTTATATTCCGTACTCCCCTATTACGGTAATTTTCCCAAGGAGAGCAGGAATTCAAGAAAAAAGAAATTTAGGTGATTACTTGCTTTCTCTTCGCATGGCCAGCTCCGTAACCTATGGTACGGAAAATTTGAGAGCGGTTTCAACCCTGTATTTCAAGGAGATCGATGGCGATCGACGCGAGAATATTTTCCTTAAAACCGTATCACGTTAATCTTCCCGTCATTCGTGAGACGGGGAATCACGTCTAGTCTGGACATTATTGTGAAGGTTGTGGATCGGAGATAACTCTGCTCAAGGAAAACCATCCATAGTATGTGGAGGAAGAAGGAAGAAGAGGAGAGCATGGAATCTCATTGTGGAACGGAAATGCATGCTCAATCTATCTGCGTTGCTCTCGGGAGCTGAAGGTTTTGGTGCCCTCCGGTAGGATAGGATATTTATTGATCTTCCATATGCACATATGGTCCCTCTCATTTCAGGGTCGAATTGTGTTGCGTTCGCACCGACTTCCCAGCAACTAACTTTATTGCTTCTCTGTGGTGCTTTCGGGGGGACTGCGATTGCTATCCACCCTTGTGGATTGCTTCCTTCAGGAGTTTCGCGATGGCTTCCTCCTCTTTACCCTTGCATGGCGTCGACGTTGGCGGATGCTGGGCTGAAGGCTTGCCCCCTTGAAGCTCGCTGAGCCGGAGCACTCCTGGTTGGGTGACACCAGCTACAGCTTTTTCTGCTCCTTGCCGACGGATTCCATGGAGGTTTCCGCAACATCTTGCTTCTTCGCTTTGTTCCCTTTTTGGGGAGGCTACGCGAAGGGCCATTGCGCATCCTTCCGATCAATCGGGCGTTGGGCGGCCTTGTTTGAGGTTGAAGGATTCTCTCGTTGAGAACCCTGTCCAAGCGGTTGGGTTTTCGGCGGTTGACTCCTATCGGAGGGTTGCTCCTGGTGTCCCGGCCTCGATCCCGTCCGATCCTGGCCCCTCATGTTTTGATAGCATGCCGCCAGGGTGTGGCTTACTTTGGATTGGGGGACGTCTAGAAGTTCACCTATTCGGCGACATTATCTGATGACCGCCTCAACCTTTCCGGCCAGATTCCACGTACCATCACTGGTGAGTGCCGGACGCTGGGATATGTATCTCATATCGATACGCTACGCCCTGGATGGTTGCCCCTTCAGCATATTGTCCTCGAACGCGGAGTGCTCGTAGTTTCTAGCATCTACACAGGCAGTTGTGTAGATGAGCTTGCTGATTTTGGGATGCTCTGACAGCTCCGCGATAGCCTCAGTGGCCTCACGGACCGCATTCTCCCTGTGATTTTTGTGGGAAAACTCTTTTATTCTGCATAAAAGGATGGGTATATGTTAAATTCATGATTACATTCAGCTCGCTGGACGTTCAAGCCGGCATGTCACTCGCGTTTATCACAGTTGTAATTCGCCAGGCGAATTGATCATTCATTTTCCTTGTTTTCGCTCTCGAGCGAGCGGACAATACAAAACCTCTCCTCGAGGCAGTCGCATGAAGCTCGAAAAACTCGTTGAAAACTTCTTCGCGTCCAATCATCTTTCTAAAATATACAATGTCAATTTTTTTGAGTCGATCTCCTATATCGATTGTTTCGATAGGAGGCATCCTGGCAGATCCCAAGGTCGCCCCACACGATCACTGAGTATACGTCTCCAGAACCCTCCCTCTCTAGCTCGGCTCTTGCTTTAGCGCAGAGCTTCGCCATCGAGTTCACCGGGTAGAGCCGAGTTTTCAGTCCTCTGTGTTTGGCGAGCAACCTGTGGAGTTGCAGATTACTGGAGCATAGATCCGCACATTGCTTATCCATTGCTACAAGAACCATGTGCCCCAAATAGGTCGCTTTCGGTTTCGGTGTTCTGAACTCCACCGGTGTTCTGGCGATGGCGGATTTCATCTCAACTGTGCGATGTTCCATTTTGGCGTTCAGGGCCGTTATAGTCGTAGCCCTGTCAGCCAACTCGCCGTCCCGTGTCTTGACTGCAAGTTCGAGCCACCTTACAGGTATATTCAAAGGAAGCCTTCCGCTCAGACATGAGCACCTGTCCCTCGGTCTCTAAGCACGTGACGCACTGGAGTGTCGCTGACTGGTTCGGCCGAATACCGGAACCGCGCAATGACACCTCGCACTAATCACATAGCTTGAAGTCAGGCGCGGACTCTAGCTCTTCGGGTTTGAAGCTTCCAGCCATTCTGCAAACCTATACCAAACAGATCTATATTAACACCGGCGTCATGGAACGTGTCGCGTAGCAAAAACACATGCTTTGCGACTGCCAGGGATTTTTTGTATCACAAGTTTCCCAGAATGCGAAAACTCGCTCGAAGTCTCTATTCCAACTCACCTCCAACGTTTTTTTTTCCAAAAAACCTTCAGAATCGTTGAAAAACTTTCGAGCTTAGTTTCAACGCGGCTGTTTGTTTTGGTCGCTTAGCAGACTTGACTGTGAGCGTTCAAGTAGCGGTCTGATGTATCGAGCATCACATCCAGGACGTCTCCATTGGTGAACGGTCGATTCATTTCCCGCGTATGCGCTAGCCTCATGTGGAGATGGATTTCGTTGCAGGCTCCCTGTGAGCACCCGCGGAACCTGCGACACCCAGACCACAGAAGCATCGTGACTCGTCATGCAAGCGAATCGGTATTTTTCCTCGAAGTTTTCGCTGCGCGCATTGGCCAACAGACTCGTTCGAGAAGTCCGAGAGTCGAAAGGAGGTCTTCCAAGGCGGTTAAGCTGTATCGATCAACTGGGCGGAAGCCGGATCTTGTTTTTGATATGCGCGTCTCATGATGGTCATCGGTTGAGGGCATCAGAAGATGCGAGAATTGCTGCGCCCTCGGCGAGAAAAACACGCAACAATGCTCGAAGCTTCCCACACGTTGGAAACTACAGTACGCGCAATTCGACCGCTTGACCGCACCCGGGGCGCCTTAGGGAGTTTCCGAGAAGCAATTCGTGCTTGCTTTGGGCGGAAAAACATACTCCTCCGGACTTGTGTCTTTCTTTCTCCCATCACGGAAAATAGGGAAATGGTTCCACGCATGGGTTTCCGGCGTGCAACATCTATCAGTCTCCGCGCGCTTAGCCGGCACTGATGGACTCTGCCGGCGCTGTGTGGCACAAAATGGCTTCTTGGGAGGAAAAGTCGTTCCTCAATTGCTGTGAATTGGTATGGCGTTAGAGGCAGAAGAAAATGAGTCTGTTGGTTCCGTCGATTAGTTGGTAACAGTTTCACTGGTGCCGCGTCTGGGAATCTCGCGCTCTGTTCCGGGACACGAACACTCCCTCTCTCGAGGAAGGTTCTGATATCTGTCGCCGAGGGCATCACCGAGGCCCCTCCACCATTTCCTGCGCGAACCGAGCGAGCATGCTAAATTCGATTCCATTTACTCATCGAGCACCTGCCCGATAGTCGAAATATTGCCTTCGCGATCCCGTCATCTTGATTTCTGAGAAAATCGTTGTACAGTCATACCTCGGTTAACGAATTTAATCCGTTCCTCGAAAACGTTCGTTAACCGAAACACACCTCAGTTTCGACCCGAATATCAGCAAGAACACGCGCCTTATTGACCGGGTTGCTCGGTAGAAAAAGTGAGGAGCCATCTTGGTAGGTCCACGACCTCATCTCGTAGTGTTCCCGGAAGATTCGTCATCAGGATCGAAAGACAGGTCCGACCTCGGTTAGCGTTCGACTTTATTTTGTATGAAACCTAGATTTTGAATTTGGAAATATAGAGAGTTACACTTCGACGTGGCTGTGATCATTGCGATATCTGACTTTGAGACAAGAAGAGACACCTTAGATCTTCGTTATGATGTCAACGGAGCCGCTATTCGACGCAGATCATGTGAGACGACCCGATAAGAGTGAGATGCAAGTCGCCAGTATCGAGCTCCGTTCGATATGAAAGTTTACGATTCGACCTGAGTAGGGCTGAGAGTTTTTCACGGCTCTCTTCCGAAAAACTCTCTGAATCTCGCAGTTCTCACTGCCACTCCACTCAGAATCCAGAGGAATCGTCGTTGGCATCCAGCCGACTCGTTTTGAGGAAAAGTTCGTTAACCGAAACCACGTTCGTTAACCGAGGAAACTTCTGAGGGACAAAATTCGTTCGTTAACCGAGGCATTCGTTAACCGAGGCCTTCGTTAACCGAGGTATGACTGTATCTCTGATAGCGCAGCTTTGCATAACACATGGTAAAGAAAAGGGGCACGCTGGAAGATGCTCATTCCAACGCGAGGAGCGAACGCGGGCGGAAGGGGGAAATCGGCAGCAGCACGATTCCGGGCCACTCAATGTGATCGATTTTGGAGAAATTATGAGAATACCCCGTCCGTCGCATGGGGAGATCAAGGGGCCCTGCGACAATCTGGAAATCTGTTTACCGTGACGAAGAGGCTGTGACTGATCCACTCTCAAGAACCTGTTCCATCATTGACCATCAGTGAAGTTTCAGATTCCTCTGCTCTCTTACCGGTTGACTCTGACGATACTCGAGACGCTCCTCCACACCTACTCCGAGTGCTTTCTTCCCCGGGGCTGGAATCGAACCTCGACTCCGAGCCATGTAACAGTATGTATCTCATCTGTCGACTGATTGCATCTGTATCTCCAAGATTCTCACGTTGGAAGTTGACGGAAGGTGATTGCGATCGTTCCCCGCATCGATATTCGAGATGCAAGATTCTTCGGAAATACAGTGCCTCGGAAATACCATACAGTGATGAAACCTCCCGTCGGTAGGAAGAAGAATTTCATCCCCTCAAAATGCCGTCATAAACTTTCAGTCTGTTCCACACGACTGCCGACCAATTGATCGACATGTTACGAGATGGAAGAGCGATATCCCCCAACGTCCAGACGCGGAGAGGACCGTCGGGTCGGGTCGTCAGCGGTTTCCGGGGTCACCGATGTAATCAGAACAATCATCCAAGTACAGCGAAGATTTGCCAAGAAGACGGTCCTAAGACTCAACCCGATCGTTCCAGAGCAAATCCGCTGTCCGGGTCGGAGGGACCCTCATTACGTCACTAGCATTTCAGCTCATCACAAATCGGGGGATGTGGCTGGAATGCGCTTGGTGGCAGTTGAAACGTGGCATAGTGTTCACAGTGTTTTCCACCAAACGTCGACCCGTCAAAACGCCCAGGAGGAGCGAACATTCGGGTCGGAAGATCGCGAACTCGCTTGACATCATGCCTGCATGGCCTCGTGCCGACGCCGCCACGCATCACATCTGGTTTGCACCTTGCACGCAGAGATGCCGCTGTATCGCTCTGGCGGAGCTCACGCGAGGCGCTAGACTTCCTGAGGCATCGCACAGCGAAGCCTCAAGCCGCAGTCTTCAGCAGAGAGAACAACATATGAGGAACGTGTGTGTGTTCGGACCCCATCGCGAGGCGTTGTTTGTTCGGGGCACCATCGTTAGCGGGTGCTAGACGTGGCTTGTGAGATTGGAAACAGACTCCGAGAATTGGAAACACGCATTCGGCATTCCACAAGTCGGGCGCTTCGATCGGCACGGTTGGGGAACTAATCGATCTCATCTAAGCACGCCGGTTTTGTTCTGGTTTCGTGTGATATCGGGGAACTCGAGTACATATTCATTATTAATCGAACGCGGAAATTCGCGCAGAATCGGCGCTCCGGATATTGAACCAAACCCCTGTACATGAGCAGTAGGTGGAATTGTTGTTTGATTCCAAAGGAAGGCTATCAGATCAGGTTACGAGGATCAACTCTGAGTTTTAAGCGCGCACTCTTCCAAATGCGATGGCAGTATGATCTCCATTCATCAGAGTCGTTCCAGAGAAGTCCAAACTCGCGTCCCGGTGCGGAATCAAGAGCTGGTTCGGTACACGTATCTTTTTCTTCACGCCGAATATTCCTTTTCCCCTACCTAATTTGGAGCCATTTTCGGGCCGCACAAGGCAAGGGAGGTCACGGCGAGCGTCCACATGAGCAGTTTGCGAATTCGGGAACCGAGAACGTGAATTCCAAGCAGAGGGAAATTAGAGACAAGGATTCCAGGCCGTTCTGTTTGCGTGGGGGTCTTGTTCATTCTCAGTGCTCGTTTTCCTGAATCTTTTTTTCTCCCGTAGCCAAACTGACGCTGAGAACTTCGAAAACTCCTCGTGGGTCACAGCGATTTCTCTTGACCTGCTAACTCGCGTACTGGGAGAGCTCAAACTCCGGGGACTTGGAAGATCGATGGATTTCTGCCAACTGTGTTGTTTTTGGCTCGCCTTATGGAGACGTCGGCAGAGCCTTGCATAGCTTGACGAGCACTGACATCAGGGATTCCTTGGGTTGACGCAGGGATCTCCAGACCAGATACAGAATACGAGCTAAGATCACGATTGGCTTCGAAGTCCCCCAAAACAAGAGAGGCGAGCATCCAGCAGGACTGAAACACAAACGGCCAGGCAAAGACCGAGCCGACAGGCCGGCATCGGACAAACAGGCAGGCCTCTTCGATGTATAAACGGGGCCTTTACTAGGTAATTTCGCTGAAGATCCCGTTTTGTCGGAATAAATATTTTTGCCACTTGTACGCGATGTCCTCCAACAACCACCGCAGATGCGGTTCATTCCTTCTGCCGTAACATTTTGTCAAGTATCTTCTGGCGGAGCCACCGTTGAAAAGATAGAATACGCCGAATACCCCGATCCCAACCATTGCGGGAAGATTTAAGCCAGGGGTTCGCGCAACAGCGGGCCTTGAAAAGATGGCGAAGCGCACGGAGGTTCTCCTGGCGGTCGCCCATACTCCTCTTGTGTGTTTCCTTACTTTACCCCTCTGACGTAGTGCCCTACAAGGCTATGCATGGCCGAGCATGAGAAGAGCACGAAAGCGTGCTCATTTTGCCTATCCGCAGCGCGGTGTCGAGTAGAAGTTACGCTTCACTGAAATGGAATTTGCAGAATTCACGGGCGCCAATGACAGATCAACCGCCGGACGGTTGAGGAGGTTTCCGCATAAAATCTGTTTCGTTCGAATGCCGCCTATTGACGGCGTGTGATTTCAATCAAGTCATCCCGGATGGACGGACTCCGCCAGGCTGACTGACTCGCCAATCACCGCTCGTTTGCTGGTGGCACGCTCGGTCATTGGAGCTCCTCAGTTCGAATTCAACAGCACTTCGTTGGATCTTCGTTGGCCCACCTTCGCGGGAAAAGAGGCTGGGCATAAAATCCGCATGCAGCTCCGATCGTTTCTGCTCGGACAAGATGTGTCTCGTTTGTCAGTGACCTCTAAACATAACCGAATCACCCACTAAGTATTACGCCGAGTGAGCCGCCGGAGCCACTGAAATCAATCACAAAATGTAAGTTGATCGGAATCGACGGCTGAGGTTGAATGAGCTCAACAGGGAACCCATCAGAAAAATCTGACGGTCGAGGGCCCAAAGTCGGAAATTAATCAAGAATGGCTGAAAACCATTCGGTCGAGTTCCGTTGTTATGGACAGAGATTTCGGAGTTGTTTACGAAAGTTGAAGAGGCGGAGAAGAAGAGAACTCTTGGGAGCCGGTCTTGCAGCAGCAGTGTGCGCGTCAGAGAGTGAGTTGATAGACCGCGCTTTCGATCTAGGCCTCAAAAACTTTCGTCAGCTACCCCGTTATCAAGGTTGTCGCTGCTCTTGTTGTTACATTGTTACGGTCAATTACCGGGGAGTTGTTTCAATAAAGAGCGTGACTTTCTCTTAAGGAATCCAAGTTTGGTTCTGATCTGGTTCGCCGGCCTGGCTTCCGCAACCCAGCCTTGGATCTGCCCTTTCCCATGCCGATGTGATGATGACGAACTCACCGTCAACTGTCAGGATGCGTCTCTCGACGTTTTTCCCACAAACCTGCATCCGATGGTGATGGAAATCCGATTGTCAGGGAACAACATCGAGAACGTCCACTCAGAAATCGGAGTGTATGCCAACCTCGAAGTCGTCGACCTCCGTGACAACAACATATCGGAGCTCGGCAAAGACAGTTTCGCTCTGCACGGGCTTCGTGAAGTCGACCTAAGCTCCAACTACATCAAGAAAGTCAGCGTCATAACTTCCCGCGGGGCTGAGGTAAGCATAAACCTTACACTGTCCACAAGTACACAAAGGCAGCTCCAAACGAACGACGAGCTCGAGACGCAACTCTTTAACATTTGAACTTTAGAATACTTTCTTTTCTTTCACAGAATCTGCAGACCCTGAACCTGAAGAGAAACCTACTGAGCGAACTTAATCCGAACGCGTTCCGCGAACTGAAAAATCTTGAAGTACTTGATTCGTCCAATAATTTCATCTCAGCTCACGTTGAGTTATTCTGGGATGTTCAGCGAAATTGACGAGGACGCTTTCGCGGCAAACCTAAACCTCGAAGAAATCGTCATGGGGTCCAACCATGACCTCGAAGACCTGCCAACGACCTTGTTTGGTCGACTGCCTAACCTGAGGCATATAAGCCTCAAGGGCGACGGCATCCGTTATTTGGATCCGCACCTCCCACCGGTCGAAATGCTGGATTCGTTTGACGTGACCGAGAATCCTTTGAGAGGCAACTGTAATCTCCTGTGGTTGTGGCAGCATCTACGACAGGACGTGTTCCATGACAACAGCCCCTCGGTGCGGTGCGCAGGTCCGGGTCGACGGCAAGGCGAGTGGCTGCGAGACCTCGACGAGAGCGACCTCACTTGTGACGCAGGCGGAGTTGACGCACAAGGAGGGCTCCTGGTCGCTGCCCTTATACTCTACGGTGTCGCGTTCATGTTCATCGTCAGAGATCTCCTTCTGTGGTGCCGAAGGCGCTCGACGCCGCCGCAGGATCGCGTCGAGACTCTGAATCAGATGGAAACCGGTATTTTGGTGTATGCTCAATACCAGGACAACAGACACCCTAACGTCACGCAGTCAACGATGATTCAGAGCATTCCGATGGCCTGATTAGATGCCTCAAACCACATCCACCGGACGCGAACATCGTCGATGTCGTCTGCGAGGGAACGCGAGTCCCTCCCTCGAGTCGCTGGGGGCGAAGGCTTCCGGACCCCGTTGAAGAAGAGATTATTCCCAGGCGAATGCTAGTGATTTCAGAGCCCAATACGATGGCTTGACTTGTCCCCGATCCGCGAGAGCATTGCATCGAATCGCGTTGAAGAAATTCTTGAACAGGGAAGAGAATTTTCTCTGGATGGGTCGACTGAAAATGTGAAACGTCTTCATGAGACTCTCGCTCTCGACGCCGTTGTTGATACCAGCGCCAACTATCGACAGAGTTTCGTATCACCGTTCGATATCGTCACGCGTGACCTCAGGAGGGTGACGTTCTGAATTAATTCAGTTCCTTCCCTCGCTTTTTTCTTATCGGTTACATTCCATGCTTCCATTAGCCAAGCGAATCTGATCGTAATGGCTGAATTTTCGACGGAAGGTACGTCTCACCGGGCGCTAGCCATTGATTTTCGCCGGAAGTCAGTGTAACGGAAGTCAGTCAGTACTCAGACAAATGATAAGCTGAGATTTTTGCTCTCCCGCGCTGTGGAATGCATCCCTCGTCGTTATCTTTCACATTTTGCATCATATTTTATTGCGACATCGTCTTTCTCCTAACTCCTCTAGATCTAGTATGGGTGGACAAACAACAGAAGTGGCATTGAGTGGCGCCGAGAAGAAGAGGCTTCATGATCTACGACGAAAGCGTGCGACATCCACCCCCTCCATGGCCACTTTGATCGCACAAGCTTCCGCCGTGAGAGTGAGGACTCGGAGACGAAGCCACTTACCTACGTCCAGATACGAAGCCAGATAGTCGCAACCACAGAATTCCAGGTGAACTCCACCCTCAATCTGTTTTATTTTCACCACCAACCCAAATACATATCGATTGGCGGGAAATTCCGAGTGTGTCCCCCAATTTCTACTTGCCGGTCTCTTTTTTCCTGAGTCCTTTTCATGGCACTGCTCTCCGCTTACGGTTCGCTCCATTCCTCGTGACAGTCGACTGTACTCGATCCTAGATTCCTACTGCTTGCTCATTGCTCTGACTCGCCGTTTGCCTCAGACACTGATCCATACCATTTCATTAACCAGCGACCACAAACGTGCTCCACGCCCTACGCCGGGCCCGACGATCTCCGGATACATTCCGCGACGTACCTTACGTCTGAAAGTCCACGGTCTCCGACTGAAACGGTCTCGGTTTTCTTTCTCAGATTACACTGTTTCTTGTTTGAAAGTAAGGGGAATTACTGTGAAGATGAAAAAAGTGGGGCCAAAGGGAGGAAGAGGCGCAAATCGGAACAGAAAAGTTCTGCTCGGAACAAGAGGTTTCTCGCATCGTTTCTCGGACGCGGCTGAGTGTCAGTCAAACAACTCAGCAGGGAATACGACAGGTTCGCCTGAAGTTGATGCCCTCGCTACGAGCCCGTTAGTCGCGGTTCCTTGAAGCGCAGAGAACCGAGCGCAGGATCTCGGTCTCCTGAGCTGCCGAAAAGACTCCGGAAAATTCATACTTTCTGATAGTTTGAGAAGCTCGGGAGTCGTTTCTTTCAGAACAAGGACGGACCCTTTCACTCGACCAATCGTAGGAGAACGAACCAGTCATGCTTTGTGACGGTCATCGTAAACAAGTACCCAGGTCATGGCTCGTTTATTCCCCTTCGAGAACCGCGGCATACTGCTTTTGCGGCCTGCTTTTCTGCCAATCCGATGGTCAAAAGTCAACACTGATTCTCGACGCGGTATTTTGAACAATCGAAGAAAACTCATAGGATCATTCAGCACGAGAACGCCGGGTCACACAGAGAGTGTTTCACAGATTGGGAAGAATTGGAGCGGAATTTGGGCCAAAACAAAGCAATCGACGCCGAACTCAAAACGGCGTATGAGAACGAGAAACTGAAGATCGGCCAGACTTCCCATCACATATAGGATTCCAAACTGCAGATTAGTTCGCACGGAACAGAGTATTGGCTGTTCCCTTCCCAAAATCTGGAATGATCTGCCTCTAGATCTGCGTATGTCATCTTCTTACCAACAGCTCAAGCGTAAACTCAAAGACAAACTCAGTTAGTTAGATGGCAACAACGCAAGAAAAGCTATTTGTGGTCCCAAGTAATCAAAACTGAATAATTCAAAATATTTTACTCTATATTCGGTCATATGGCACTCGGGTGCCCAGACTTTGCAATAAAACTTTGGATTGTATACATTGTATATTGAAGTGACGCCATATTTTGAAGACCATCCTCCTCTGTATCAAGTACCTAGCCTATCAAAATGTCCCGCCGAGGCGTAATAATGAGAATCTGCTTGGAGCCAGAGTGAACAAGGGTAACTTCCTTGGGCTTGTCAAACTCATTTCGAACTTCGATCTCACGATCAAGGAACATGTTTTGCGCTCTCAGATCCTCCCTGGAACAGCTTCCCATCTTTCTCCCGTAACCCAAAATAGATTCATCCATCTTTTGGCCCGTCAAGTACGGGGAAAGTTGCTGGGAAGAATCAAGAAAGACAAATATTACGGCCTTCTCGTTGATTCAACGCCAGATTTGGCTCACAGAGAACAGCTGTCACAGGTTCTGAGATACGTTGGTATCGATTGCCGGCAGGAAGAAGTTCGAGTCAGAGAGTCGTTGCGATGGGGAAGTTGAAGAGAGCAGTTCTCAAGGCTCTGAAGCCGGAAGCCGAGACGCGTTGGAGCGCGAAGCTGAGCGGGCCGTAAACTCACATTCCCTGGAATTTGTTGATCTTCTTGATTAAGTGTCTGACAACTCCAATGACACGGCAGAAACTCAAAAAGATGCCCACGACTTACTTGGGTAATTACGAGCTCCTGACCTTGCTTGGCTTCTGGTGTGATGTACACAAGCCGAGAAACATTCCGAGAATCCCGTGGGGCGAGCGAGTTGCTCTATTCTGAAGAGACAAAAACTTCTCAAGAATTCTGAGACTTCTATCTATGACTGGATGCTAACCAGTAGGAGATCGGCAACGACATCGTCAACATATCGATCCAACCTTCAAAATTGTCAACTAACCCCACGGTCTCGAGGTTGACCAGAGGAGCCTGTACTGCTTCTGAGGCGATGGTAGAGGCTCGATGGAAAATCTCGATTGGAAATCGAGCGAATATCACCATCGAGATATCCGGAATGATTGTAAGATGAATTTTCCAAATCGGAAAGTCTCAACTGTTGACGATTGCTCCGAAATACCACCGCGGGCTGGGAGCTACCTGTTCTTTAATTCAGCCGCGGTCGACCGCTCTGAAAGCGGGTAACCAGTTCGTTCTGCGCGCTATTATATCAAATGATCATCTCTCGGTCAGGCTAATGAGGGCGTTGGATCTGGACACCATTGTTGAAGTTGCTAATCGGAAGAATTCTGCTCCAGGAGAAGTTACGTAGCCATGAAGGTCTACGGGAGGAAGTTCCATGAGCTAACGATAGCTCTCATAATTCCGGCTGCCAAACCCCAATCAACGGTATGTGGAGGAAAAAGAAAGATGGACAGAGCATGGAATCTTATTGTGAGACGGAAATACATGCTCAATCAAACCCGATTATTGCCATGATGTCAGCATTGCTCTCGGGAGTCGATAGTTTTAGTCCCCTCCCGTGAACGTTGAAGCATCACATTCAGGTCGTCTTCTTTGGTAAACAGTCGATTCCCTCAGCTGTTCCCTCGCGACACCCAGACCACGGAAGCATCGTGACTCGTCATGCAAGCAAACCGGTACCTTTTCTTGAATCTTTCGCTGTGCTCGTTCTCCACCATTCTCGCTCGACAAGTCCAAGAGTCGAAATTGGGTCTCCCAACGTGCGATTCGAACGCTCGACCGCATCCGGGGCGCCCCATGGAGTTTTGGGGACTTGTCTCTATCTTTCTCCCATCACGGAAATATAGGGGAATGGCTCCACGCATGAATTTCCGGCAACTAAAATCTCAGGCTTCGCGCGCTCAGACGGCACTGTTGGACTCCACCGGCGCAGTGCGGGACAAAATGGCTTCTTGGGCGGAGAAGTCATTCCAGGATTGCTGTGGCGGTTCCAGGATCGGTATGGCGTCGGACGCAGAAGAAAATAAGCTTGTTGCTTCCGTCAAACAGTTGGGAACAGTTTCAATGGTGCCGCCTCTGGGAACCGCCTTCGAGTGTTTTCTTCCGCGGAGCTGGAATGGGTCCTCGACTCCGAGCCTGGTAACAACATGTATCTATTCTCCCGACTGATTTTATCCGTATCTCCAGCATTCTCACGTTAGAAGTTGACGGAAGGTGATTGCGACCATTTCCCCGCATCGATATCTAAGGCAGAGGTTCTCAAACTTTTCTGGTGGCGGCACGGCGCGACACCCCGAGCTCTTCAAGAAGTACGGTCAGACCGAGTTCGGAATCGCCCGTGACTCTCTGTCGTTTCACCCCGTGTCAATCCGGAATCACCGGCAGCCCCGCCCCATGCTCGAGGAGCCTATCTCGCGGCACCAATAGTGCCGCCGCACCTCGCGGCAGTTTGGTTCCGGCGGCACACAGTTTGAGAACCCCTGATCTGAGGTGAAAGATTCTCCAGGAATCACTCCCCCGAATGCCTCGATCAGTCCTGAAGACCCCCGAAGGCGCTATGCCAAAAACTCAGAAGAACATGGACTATGTACATCAAATATTTCTCTGAAATGAGCCGCCGTTCTCGTCTGCCGAGGTTCCGACGTGCGTCTCAGTGATGTTTATTCGCGACCAACGAAACAATTCCCTTGACTGGATGCAAGAGAATACGTTTTTAGAAAAAATATACTCGAGCTGTTTGCGGGTGATCGCATCCTCAGCCTCCGTCCAGCAAAATTGAGCTCATATTGCGCAGAGGAGCTCCACATCGAAGGAATGGTGCAAGTGGTCAAACCATACAATGATGAAACCTTCCGACGGTAGGAAGAAACCGGGGATGATGCCAAACTTCGACTCATCGGTTCGCAATCTCACGAAGGTGCGCCCGACGTAACCCGTCTCTCCAGATGGGGCTCTACCATATTCGATGCAGTTCTCCAAGTCCATTTTGGGTTCGAATTTGAGCCACCTTAGCTCACCGATCTCGGTGTTGCATGTCAGTATTTCAGCATTGGCCGGAAACGAAGTGCGCTGTAACGCACGACAGCTTTAGGAGTTTTGCCGTCTATCAGCATCCTCGTAAGTGGAGCTACCAGTTATGGGACTCCTCGTGTTTCGGCGCAATTTCTCAATGCCTAGAAGGTTCACGATAATTCTAGGGTCCTGTTTCGAGGAAGTCCGAACATGAGGCAGCAAAAAATGGGCTGGAGATACCTGAAACGCGTCTCTTCTCCGTGTTTTAAGCACTAGAAAGCATGCAACGTCAAAATTGAGATGTAGATCGTTTTCTGACCAATTTTTCCCCACTTTTCATTCGATTGTGATCCGTGAACTGCTCTTCATATGGGAATGAGCCTTGAGCTGACGAGACGCTAGCAAAACCAGCTCCCGGCTACCTTTGTGGCTAGTTCAAAACAGTTGGTGCTTGACGGTGATTAATGTTGTCCCAATATTGGTCGGGCGGGATTTCGACGGATTTAATCAATATTTCGACAGGAAAAAAACTTAAGAGGTTTTCAACGAGTTGAAACCGTAGGCGGAGGATCCGTTAATGATGAGAAGAGGGGTTTAGGATGAGTTTTGATTGAAATCAACAAAAGCACATTAATTAAGAGTTTTCAAAGGATTTATTCAACATGGAAAAATGATGCTGAAGTCAAAGAGTTGGATAAGCAGATCTTATAGTCTGGATGCTTCTATACTGTCACGAAACGCCGAACGATTACCCGTGCAGCGATTGCCCGTGTGACGATTATCCGTGTAACGATTACCCGTGTAACGATTACCCGTGTAACGATTACATGTGCAGCGATTGCCCGTGCGGCGATTACCCGTGCAGCGATTGCCCGTGTAACGATCATCTCTCTTATCACTGTCACGATCATCTCGCTTATCAGCGTAACCATCTTCTCGCGTACGATCTGCGGCGAATGGCTCCGCGAACTGCTAGCAAACGGCTCGGCGGAGGGCTCGCCGATCGGCTCGGAAACTGGTCCTCCAATGCAGCTCGCATTGCGAGCACTCAAAGTTCTATCTTTGGAACCCCGTACACGAGCAGATCTCCAGTTCGGTGCCATATGAGCATGACCCAACTCCCAAGAAACGCAAGCCCCAGGCGACGAATATGACCGCTAACACGAATCCGCGACGAGTATGACCGCTAACACGAATCCTCTACAAAGTGTCCTCCACGAGGCTCCGCCCATGACCATAGCAAGCCTAATCTCCAGTACCGTTGAAAATCTGTCTGAATTATATTCGCCGACCACGACTGCTCGCATTCTTTCGAAACCGTGCAAACACACACTGTCGTGCACAGACGTGCATCTGATCCCCTTTCCATAACCTCTGGAAACCACCATATCATCCATTCAAGTTATATTTATACGACAAGAGAATATTACATCGAATATCATCCATGCGTCGGCGCAGTCCTCACTCAGCCATCCATCGTGAAAATCGTCAACTCATCGACTCCTTGACAACTTCGAAATTTAGAAATTTCGATGCTCAATTCGATGAGGACTTGCTGGCAATCATGGAAGACTTCGACAATCGATCTCCTGGAACATCGAAGCGCAAACGATCTCCGGAACGCGACCCCGAACATGAGCACACTCCGAAAAGAGGCAAACGAAAGACGACGACGACAATTCATACCGCGAAGAAGATTTCATCAAATCCTCGGATAACTTCTGGCGTCGAAACGGCCCCGCCTACGACGATCAGCAACCAGATCTCGAGTTCGGTGCCAAATCGCTCTGAAGCCCCATGGTCGATTGAAAGTGCTCTCAAAGCTTCGGAAACTTCAACACAGACTCTACTCGTCAAAGATCTGAGAGAAGGCTCCGATCTTTCGGTTCTCAAAGTGCACCTGCTCACTAAATCCCCTGAGAGAACTTGGAACAAGCCTGGATCGACGGGAAAACTGTGCTCTGTTCGGATGGTCGACGCCACGGGTGAGATTACAGTAGTAGCCTTTCGAAAAGCTCGCGATTAATTCTACCCGATACTCGAAATCGGATCTACGTACGATTTATCACGATTCAAGATTTCCCTCAGTGAATTCGCGCTTACTACTTTTGATTTGATTTTGAGTGAGGTCTCGGTTTTGATTCAAAGCACCTCAGCGCCGACACGGATCCCAGATCCTGTCTCCGAAACCCTTGCAGCTGTCGCTGAAAAACCCACGGTTCGCTCGGGAACACCCTGGGCATTCTTTGCCATGTGAGCGAAATCGAAAGTCTTACCACTAAAGCTACAGAAACAAAGCTTCAAAAGCTGAACATTCACATTGTCGACTCATCCCTCAAACGGATGACTTTGAGAATTCGGAATGATCATATCTCCGCTCTGAAACGCACTGACCCTTGCGTCATTTCCCTGCGCCGTGTGAGAACGCATATCTACAACGATACGTTATCCCTCACGGTCACTGAAAATTAGACCATCGATTTCAAACCCAAGTCCGCTCAAGCGACTGAACTGTCCAGTCCAGTGGTTCCCAAACTTTTCGTTCCCGCGGACCCCTCCCGATCGATCATGAGTTGGTGCGGACCCCCAAGTTTCCAATGCCACTTGAGTGTTTCAGGCACGCCAAGCATTTACACTATTTTTTCAGCTTGACAGTGAAGCCAAGTTTCTCGAAGTTTCTTTTTTGTTTTTTGTTGGAAATCTCTTTATTCTTGATAAAGTTATATACAGGGTGTGTATTCTAAGCTGCAACATCTTCGGCCCCTCCGTGTTTTGGTCCGCTACTCGGTTAATTCTTGTCCGACCGGGGCGATCTTTTTTTTGATCAAAAGCTCTAAGCGAGACGCGTCTTCTCGTTCTTTATTGTTTGAAATCGCTTGAGAATTGCGATCTCCAGAGCCGTTCAAAGCTAACCCATTTCGTCCTCACTTCCCCTGAAAGAACCGTTCGCCAAATGGTCAATTCTCAACCGATTTTAAAAAATAAAAAAAACGAAAAGAATCCTCTCTCACCCAGCAACAAAACGCGCGCGGCAGATCGAGAATCGGTTGCGAACTGGAGGAATAACAGCCAGTTCAAAAGACCATAAAGTTGAGCCCGTCTGAGCCCCATTCCATGCAGACTCTTCGTGAATCGTCAGGGGACACGGGAGCAGCGTCGGGTGATTTTTCAGTTGAAAAAAGAGTCATCAGATCAACCCGTCAGCTTGACAAGAAACTCTGCCGTTGGAGAGTTTCCGAGTCGGTTCCCCTGGAGATTCACGAAGAGCTCGCATGGAACGGGGCTCGGACGGGTCTTTTGAACTGGCTGTTATTCCTCCAGTTCGCAACCGATTCTCGATCTGCCGCGCGCGTTTTGTTGCTGGGTGAGGGAGAATTCTTTTCGTTCTTTATTTTTTAAAATCGCTTGAGAATTGACCATTTGGCGAACGGTTCTTTCAGGGGAAGTGAGGAAGAAATGGGTTAGCTTTGACCGGCTCTGGAGATCGTAATTCTCAACCGATTCCGAAAAATAGAAAACGAAAAGACGTGTCTTTTCGCTTCCTTCCGCACGAAATGATACAAATTCTCTAATACCATTTGAACTCGCAACTATAACTTATCCAACTCTTTGACTTCAGCATAATTTTTCCACGTTGAATAAATCTTTTGAATCCTCTTAATAAATGTGTTTTTGTTGATTTCAACTCATCATCAACCCCTCTTCTCATTATTAACGGATCCTCCGCTTACGCTTTGAACTCGTTGGAAACCTCTCAGGTTTTTTTCGAAAAACACAGTCTGGTACGGAAAGCCACTTCCTTGGCTTCCACCTGTCCAGCATTTTGAGCCTGGTTAATTCTCTAACGGACAGCGGGCACCCATTGAGTGTCCCATAACTGGTACCTCCACCCAATGATCGTGCGAATGTGAGGCATCAGGATCACAAGCCCCCGTAACGAAATCGAATCCATCAAATGTGCAGTCGAAACGAAGTATACGACCGGATACTTACGTACGTAATAGGTTTGTCCGTGCCTCTCTTGAAGTCGACGGGATAAATAACAGCTCCAGAGTGGGATCGATACGTCGTTACCAGCTCGCCATCATACCAAGCTCGCATGACGTAGACATGGCTGGCTGCTGTCTCCTTGCCGTAAAAGTAGAAACCCCCTAAGGTAGCGCTGAAGGAATAATTGAACATTGGAATGATTTCTTCGCTCTGAAAAGCGTTTCAGGCGCGATCATCCCGTATCTCGGAGTGGTAATTTGTTGAGTGCAAGATTTCTCCAGCCGCGCCGACAGACTTCTCACACGTGGAGTGTTTCAAGTCCGGCGCCCGGTCCGCTCACTCAGTATCCTGACACCACCCCAACCAACCGAACGACATTATACAGGTACAATTTCATCCCCTAAAGTTTGCGTCATAAACTTTCAGCCTGTTCCATGTTCGACAACACGACTGCTGACGACGCCATTGATCTACATGTTACGGGATGTGAGAGCAGTGCCGTTTTTAGGGGGGCGAGGGTGCGGTCGCCGGGGGCGCCGAAAGGGTTGGGGGCGTCGAGTGCCTTTGTGAGTCGCGTTCGGAGACCTATTGACTGATTGATTGTTCTTAATATTCTTCTGCCTCGAGATACTTTTGAGAGTCCCCGCGTTTTCAATGATTTCAAGTTTCCAGACAGCGCGAAAAGAGGGGGCGCCTCAGAGACCCTTCGCCGGGGGCGCCGAGAGACCCAGAAACGGCCCTGTGTGAGAGCGATATCTCCCAATGTCCAGACGCGGAGAGGACCGTCGGGTCGGGTTGTCAGCAGTTTCCGAGATCACCGATGTAATTTGATTAATCACCCAAGGACAGCGGGCATTTGTTAAGAAAACGGTCTTGAGGCTCGAGTGGATCTTTCGCTGAGCAAACCCGCTGTTCGGTTCGGGAAGGCCCTCATCACGTTATTTGCATTACAGTTCATCACGAATCGAGGAATGTTGCGGGGCATGCACTGCCCGTGATTACCGCGTCATTGCAGGCGACAGCCTGCTGCTGAACTCACTTTAGCGGCAGCGCTGATCTAGCAACAAACGGTATCCACAAACAAATTGTCGGGATCGCTGAAGTCATTTCCACAGGAGAGTAGACAGATAGTCAGTTGTGATCACGAAAGATGTTCGACGGAGCTGACAGAATATTTGGCAGCGAGTTACATAAACCTCCGTCTCCAGGGGGAAGGGTAGGCTAATCGGTTCCACGTGAGCTTGTTTTTCCAGTCGTTCTCGGTATTTCCGCCGAGCACCCTGGAATGATGCCCTGCTCTCGTTGTGTAGAGAACCCCGATTGGTTGTTGGTGATGACTCACCGGTGCATTTCGCTCCGAGGGCGCTGACTTCCGATATCCGCATCAGGATCGCTTGGCGTCCTAGCTCGGGTGTTTACGCTGGGGCGTTTAAACTTCAGTTCATGAACGTGTTCGGAGATGATCCCGACTCAAGATCGCGAGCGCATATTATATGACGGTGTCCCATCATGAATCTTAAGAGGATTGACTCCGAATCAGGGGTCGGGGTGTGCGTTCCAATAACGCTTATGGATCTTTCCAGAAAAAATACTTCGATACAGCGCTCCTTGGGACCCCTCATCTTCAGGATAACGAGACCAGAATCCGACGGCGTTCGGATCCTCGTCCATTGATCCGGTACAATGCTCGGGCTAGTTTAGGTGCCTAACTCATCGAGTTAGATGAGCTTCTTCAGAACAACACCAGCTGATACCGCCGGACTTCCACTGGCTGGTTGTAACTTGTAGTGAGATTGAAGTCCGGTCGGCGGGTAAACAGAAGAGCCTGGACACAACGATCAGATTACAGACCTGCGCCGGACAAACCGATGACTTACGAATGTCAAACTTTGTCAACGTATTTGCTGACATTGTTGTTGAGTTGAGTTTTTGCGTCAAAACCGTTCGTGCTTTTTTTCTAGGCAAAACGACATAAGCTTCATTGCCCAGAGCGAATGCCGAATCCTCCCACTTCCGGCCACAGAGAAGGTTTCGAAGTATGAGGAACCGAATATTGAGGAGGCAAGAAGTGACAATGTTTGGCTCCCGCGAATCCACAATCTTGTTGCTGTCTTGTTGGCCTGGAATCTCGCTGAGATATCTATAAGACAGCACTCCCGTTATCTCCAAAACTGCCTGTGTCTTGCCCTTCGAATCATCCTCGGAACGGTGCTATGAGCCGCCACGGAACACGGTCGTCGTGGATTGCTACAATGTGTCGAGGAGATCGGCGGTCTCACTGATGCGGAATCGCCGGACTGATGTACGGGTATCGCTCCCTGGAACGCATGTGTGGCGTTTTTCATCGCGGCCGCTATCAATTTTGAAATGTAGCAGACCCATGGCGGCGACGTTTCCATCCTTGCAGAGTCATAGATTACTGATGGCTATACTGCGAGCGAAACTCTGGAGAATTATTACTTGGACTGATCGTTTTCTGGAATCTTTGAGCCCCCTGCGGAGGTCAACGTGGTGACTGACGACTAGTTGCATCGCTATCGCAGCAACCTCATGTCTCTTCCTGAACTGTGTTGTAACGGCTTCTTGCTTTGGATTCTTCACAATCTGGTTGAGTCTGGATTTATTAATTGATTGACATGTTTGGAGCATGAACTAGATTATATTGTACGGGTCAGATCCTCATCACCGGGCTTCCGGTAGGCCCGAAGCCGGGCCCTGGTAGGCCGCCGCGTACCCCCGCTGCACGTCCACTGAAAGTCGTCCGTCGGAATTCCAACAGCAGCAGGATGTTGATCGAAAATTTGGATTTTTGAAGGGCGCAGCTTCTTGATGAGAATGCCGAATGCAATCTTGAACATGCTTCGACGCATACCGACCGGAAGGAGTTCCCAGTTTGGAAGAGCGCGACTTCAAGAATTTCTCAGGAGCTGTGCAACGCGATAGAGTGATGACATCGTCGAAGGAGGTATGCGGCAGCTCTTGTGTTCATCGATGTCAGCAGGCTCGAAACATTGTCGTTCGCCTTCGTCTCTTACTGACGGTAGCGATAAGCTCTGCTAGTTGTGAGAGGAGTTTCTTTATGCTTGATCGTGTCTGCGGTCAAGTATGAGCCGGATCAGCTTGTCTCAACTCGCAATCTTTTCAATAGAGAATGAATTATCGAATGTTATCAATTTGGACGACGCTAATTACGAGCTCGCGACCCTCAAGGTCCGTAGGGTTTGACTCTGATAGTGTTTGTGTTTTGAATAGAAATGTGTACATGATAATATAATTTCGGAGACCCGTGGGCTGTTTCAATCTTTCCTGCCAGTATGGCTTTCGGGAGGGGGGCGCCACTTCCTCTAGCTACCACCTAGGAGCAGCGTTTCCTCCGCCACCGTGTTCCGTGGCGCTGGATATTCCAGAGTTGAATGGAAGGCTCGACTTCAAAGATCGGTTCAGAATTATCGAAATCTCTATCAAAATTTGATTTGATATTATTACGCGGTGGGATGAATGAGCTGGTCTCATGATATTTCAAGCGAGCTGCAATCATTCCCATGCTTGGAGCGGGCCTCTTGGGAATCAGATGGTCCTTAGGAGTTTGGGTGACTTGGAGCGCTTGGCACAGTGAAAAATCACTAATGCCGGAGCCGTATATAGACCGCATGTATCGGGAACACAGGGACTACCTCGGTGAATGCATCCGTTTCCGTCGAAGTTTCAATACGGCATTGCTTGGCCGTCGCCACGAACGATTCCATTTGTCTGGAAAAATGAGGAGCTTCTCAGGTCCCGCAGTCAGGGTCATTGTCCGAGCCGCTGGATGGAAGTCGTAGACTGGTTCTGCTGTCTCGACCGTTCATCAAGGGTTCACGTGTTTATTGACTGCTCCCAGTTTGGAAATGCTCTTGCCCACCTGTTCAGCGCGTATGGTTCGTTCCATCAATCAAAAACCGTGACTTCTCTCCCGATGGCTATTTCGCTCTCCTTAAAGAGTCCTGTATTGATTATGGCGATCGTTGCCCCGCTATCGAGGACAACTTTGATGGCGCTCCCATCCAGTGTAAGGTCAGTTTTTGCTATCTTATCGGAATGAAATAGCACAATTTTCTCGACTGACTCCGGGGCTAGAACGGATGGCCCGGGCATTGCCGCGAAGCCTCCGGGCACCTCAAATGGAGTCACAAGAGTGACTTTCGGAGATGGCGCATCCCCCGTCGGACTCACCCAAACAGTAGTCTTTTATGCGACGGGGATCATGCGGGAATCGCTAGTATTCGCCATCGGCACGACTTGAGATGTGCGGGCGAGTCCTATTAGCGGCTCCGAAACCACGCACTACTATCGTCGGCAACAGCTTTTTCGGCCTGGAGCAAACATTAGATTTTTAATTTTGCAAACGGAGAAATACGCGTCGTGACACAGGGTGGAGGGTAGGGCCCGATGAGAAGCATACGAAAATTGAGACAGGTGTTCGCGCACAAACTGTTCAAGCAGGGAGGACAAGACGAATCATCATCAATGAGTCGAAGGGCAAGTTCCATGAGAATTGTTCTCCCGAAGGAAGAAACCTCAGATTACCATATACCTCGGGTGACCGATTTTCATTACATTGAACACGGACCGAACGACCCTTGGAAAACACCTTGAGAAAGTCTCTGAGCCTGCTTTCATCGAAGCCGCCTGTTCTGAAGCATCGCAGTCTCATGTCAATTTTGTTTTCATACCCGGCATTGAATATCAATCGGGAAAACAACCTTTCTCGATAATCAGCGACAAAGACGCTATTTATCTGTCAGATTGTGAATGTTTGTCAGTCTTCCACGTCTTAACGGATAGGCTTCTCCCAATCATTCACATGATTCAGTTGGAAGAGGAATCCATCCTCGGACGAGCTCCATGGTATTCCAAGCACCTTGGGAATCCTTTCCTCAACCAGGTCGGAGGAAGCGAGTGATGATCCCAACCCATTAGGATGGTTGATGACTGCGTCCGATTCAGATTTACATTTGCTCAGCCTCATGTTGAAAGAATGCATCCAGCGAATCAGTTCATCGATGAATTCGATCGTTTCAGCCGTTAAATTTGACAGTTCTTAACATGGTCGGGCACAACTCTAGCCTGATTCTCAAGCCTGAGAGGATCGTAGCCCGATCCCGAACTTTGATTTGCATACATTGCATCGACATCAGGACAGTCTTGGAAGAAGGTGTACCAATTGTACCAACTTAAAGCGAGAGATTTCGTGCGCTGACTCGAAAAATGAGGAATCATGGTGGATCAACAAGCCGGAGATGAATATTCCGTGGCTCGTGCGAGTCCCCCGATCCGCTCCCACAATCGCAACACGAAATACCATCGAACGGCCTTTGAAGAACAGGAACGCCCGGGATCGGAAAATGTAACCGAGACCGCTGAAGCTCATCAGAATGCTTGACAGCTTCGTGGGATGCCTCGGGTACTATTGCGCGCATTTCGAAGACGTGTTATCGCTTGTCCCCGACCGGAGCGCCTATCCCTATGGCGAAATCGGCCACACCGCCGCGTTTGAAGCCGAACAGAGAGTATTACAACGTGCCGCTTTTAAGTTCCTACTGAGCGACTTTTCTACAACCATTCTAAACTGTCTTCAATATCCGATCATCCGAATCTTCAACTCAAATATTCTCAATGACATTCAATCAACCACACCGAAATTTTAGAGGGTAAAGATTGCAGACTTGTCGGCGGTCGTGGCCACGTGCAAACGTACCCGACTCAAGACTCGTAGGTCCCGGGTTTGATCCCCGCCCCGGGCATTTGCATTTCCCAAGGGTCCGCCGACTGAAGCACTACCCAAGGGTGATACGTTCAGCCAGGGAAAAAATTGAGGTTGGTGATATGTGGCGTCAAGGATCGAAACCGCAATAGAGGGCCGGACGAGGAGTTCGCGAGAAACGTTGAGACGGGCGTCGAAGAACGTCGCAGCCTTGTCGAGAGCGCTTTGGCCGCGAAGACGTCCCGCCGGAACGAGGCTTTATGGTTGGATGGTCGACATGGTAAGTCAGTTTTAGCTTCTAGGCAATCCATCAATACTGATAGAGTCGCGAAGAAGCACTGCGTCCGACTCTGAATGGGGGCGCTCATCACGGCTGGCCAATAATGGGAGAGCCCAATTCCAAAACGTGAAATCTCAACGTTGTCTGTCTTCGAAAAAAAAAACAGAGAACCGTTCACGTCAATCCTTCCGACGAAATTGATCCTGATCCAGTTTCACCACTTATTAGAGACCCCTCGAGAAAATCAAAATGGTCTCCTATATCCGGTTTCTCTTATAAGTGTGGAGGGCTAAGCTAGCGTGAGTCGAAGCTTGTTGATCAAATTGGGCTGGGATTCCCCGCTAGGTCCCTTGCGAACTCCTCAAATGCGTTCCAATTGACTTTCGACTCTAGCATAGCAGCCCTGAGCTCCTCGGGGCTATCGAACATCCCTATCTTCCCCATGAGCCGTTGTCGCTCGTGGCCAAAGAAGTCACACTCCATCAGAGTGTGCTCGGCGTAGTCCTCTTCCTCCGAGAAGCATAGGTAACAAGCAGTTCGGGCTTTGCGTCTTCGAAATCAGGTACAGGTATCTCTGGAAGCAGCCGTGGCTGTGAGGATCTGGGTCATTTGGTAGCTGACCCCTACAAAGCCCCGATCGTGCCATCCTCGAAGGTCCGGGATCAGTCGCTTCGTCCATTTTCCAGCCTCTCTCGCCTCCAGCCACTCGTCCCACCATCGACGTAGTGTCTCTTTCCGTCGTTCTATTCGTGTGCACCTCTCGTTTGGATCTGCTTTGTTCCGGTCGCCGTGTCTCGAACCCAAGATCGGCGAGATGAAGATGTGAAGTTTTGGAACTGGTGACAAAATGGAATTGTGCCGCCTTGGAGCTAGACCCGATTACTGTATGGAAGAAGTTCAAAAAAGGATGATTCCGGAATCTTCGTTTATACCATAAACTTAGGCATGTCGCAACCTACGAGATTCTACAAGGACTTGAAATTGAGGATCATCTTCGTCAAAGCGGCGCCTTCAACCGCGTTTGATACATTGCCGTCTGGGCGTGGGAAGTTCCAACTCTCGATGAGGACTTTCTCTGGTGAAAGCACCTTGAGAATCCCTGTCTTAACCAGGTTGGAGGAAGCGAGTGATGATTCCAACCCGTTAGGATGGTTGATGACTGCGTCCGATTCAGATTTACATTTGCTCAGCCTCATGTTGAAAGAATGCATCCAGCGAATCAGTTCATCGATGAATTCGATCGTTTCAGCCGTTAAATTTGACAGTTCTTAACATGGTCGGGCACAACTCTAGCCTGATTCTCAAGCCCGAGCTCGATCCCGAACTCGTAGCTTGAAACGAGCATGCTGTGAGCCCGATCCGAGAGCTCACTAAACACGCTAGAGATTTCGTGCGCTGAATCGAGAAATGGGGAATCATGGCGGATCATCCAACCGAAGATGAATATTCAGTGCTTCGTCCGCGTCCCCCGATCCGCTTCACAATCGCAAGACAAAATAACATCGAACGGCCTCTGAAGACCAGGAAGGCGAAGTCAGCAGCACCGCCGCGTTCAAAGCCGAACGAAGAGTATCACAGCGTGCCGCCTCCAAGTTCCTACTGACCGACTTTTCTACGATCATTCTAAAATGTCTCCAATATCCAATCATTCGAATATTCAACTCAAATATTCTCAATTACATTCATTCAATCACATCGAAATGTTAGCGGGTAAAGATTTCAGACTTGTCGGCGGTCGTGGCCACGTGCAAACGTACCCGACTCAAGACTTGTTGGTCCCGGGTTCGATCCCCGCCCGGGGCATTTGCATTTCTTAGGGGTCCGTCGACTGAAGCAATACCCAAGGGTGCTACCGGCGACGTTAAGTAGGATTGGCTGAGAGGTTCAGCCAGGGAAAAATTGAGGTTGGCAGTCGTTGGCGACGAGGATCGAAACCGCAATAGAAAGGCGGACGAGAAGTTCGCGACAAACGTCGAGACGTGCGTCGACGAACGTCGCAGACTCGTGGAAGTCGGGAGCATACCACCCGAGAAGACCTTCCTCTCCATGCTCGCACCCTACGTGTGAAAGTCCACGGTCTCCGACTGAAACGGTCTCGGTTTTTTTCTCAGATTGCACTGTTTCTTGTTTGAAAGTAAGGGGAATTACTGTGAAGATGAAAAAAAGTGGGGCCAAAGGGACGAAGAGGCGCAAACAGAAAAGTTCTGTTCGGAATAAGAGGTTTCTCGCATCGTTTCTCGGACGCGGCTGAGTGTCAGTCAAACAATTCAGCAGAAAATTCGACAGGTTCGCCTGAAGTTGATGCCCTCGCTACAAGTCCGTTAATCGCGGTTCCTTGAAGCGCAGAGAACCGAGCGCAGGATCTCGGTCTCCTGAGCTGCCGAAAAGACTCCGGAAAATTCATACTTTTTGATAGTTTGAGAAGCTCGGGAGTCGTTTCTTTCAGAACAAGGACGGACCCTTTCACTCGACCAATCGTAGGAGAACGAACCAGTCATGCTTTGTGACGGTCGTCGTAAACAAGTACCCAGGTCATGGCTCGTTCATTCGCCTCCGAAAGCCGCGGCATACTGCTTTTGCGGCCTGCTCTTCTGCCAATCCGATGGTCAAAAGTCAGCACTGAATCTCGACGCGGTATTTTGAACAATAGAAAAAAAACTCATAGGATTATTCAGCACGAGAACGCCGTGTCACACAGAGAGTGTTTCACAGATTGGGAAGAATTGGAGCGGAATTTGGGCCAAAACAAAGCAATCGACGCCGAACTTAAAACGGCGTATGAGAACGAGGAACTGAAGTGACGCCATATTTTGAAGACCATCCTCCTCTGTATCAAGTACCTAGCCTATCAAAATGTCCCGCCGAGGCGTAATAATGAGAATCTGCTTGGAGCCAGAGTGAACGAGGGTAACTTCCTTGGGCTTGTCAAACTCATTTCGAACTTCGATCTCACGATCAAGGAACATGTTTTGCGCTCTCAGATACTCCCTGGAACAGCTTCCTATCTTTCTCCCGTAACCCAGAATAGATTCATTAATCTTTTGGCCCGTCAAGTACGGGGAAAGTTGCTGGGAAGAATCAAGAAAGCCAAATATTACGGCCTTCTCGTTGATTCAACGCCAGATTTGGCTCACAGAGAACAGCTGTCACAGGTTCTGAGATACGTTGGTATCGATTACCGGCAGGAAGAAGTTCGAGTCAGAGAGTCGTTGCGATGGGGAAGTTGAAGAGAGCAGTTCTCAAGGCTCTGAAGCCGGAAGCCGAGACGCGTTGGAGCGCGGAGCTGAGCGGGTCGTAAACTCACATTCCCTGGAATTTGTTGATCTTCTTGATTGAGTGTCTGACGGCTCCAATGACATGGCAGAAACTCAAAAAAATGCCCACGACTTACTCGGGTAATTACGAGCTCCTGACCTTGCTTGGCTTCTGGTGTGATGTACACAAGCCGAGAAACATTCCGAGAATCCCGGTGGGCGAGCGAGTTGCTCTATTCTGAAGAGACAAAAACTTCTCAAGAATTCTGAGACTTCTATCTATGACTGGATGCTGACCAGGAACCGATTGGGAATCGAGCGAATATCACAGTCGCCCTCGAGATATCCGGAATGATTGTGAGATGAATTTTCCAAATCAGAAAGTCTCAACTGTTGACGATTGCTCCGAAATACCACCGCGGGCTGGGAGCTACCTGTTCTGTAGTTCAGCCGCGGTCGACCGCTCTGAAAGCGGGTAACCAGTTTGTTCTGCGCACCATTATTTGAAATGATCATCTCTCGGTCAGGCTAATGAGGGCGTTGGATCTGGACACCATTGTTGAAGTTGCTAATCGGAAGAATTCTGCTCCAGGAGAGGTTACGTAGCCATGAAGGTCTACGGGAGGAAGTTCCATGAGCTAACGATAGCTCTCATAGTTCCGGCTGCCAAACCCCAATCCATGGTATGTGGAGGAAAAAGAAAGATGGACAGAGCATGGAATCTTATTGTGAGACGGAAATACATGCTCAATCAAACCCGAATATTGCCATGATGTCAGCATTTCTCTCGGGAGTCGATAGTTTTAGTCCCCTCCCGTGAACGTTGAAGCATCACATTCAGGTCGTCTTCTTTGGTAAACAGTCGATTCCCTCAGCTGTTCCCTCGCGACACCCAGACCACGGAAGCATCGTGACTCGTCATGCAAGCAAACCGGTACCTTTTCTTGAATCTTTCGCTGTGCTCGTTCTCCACCATTCTCGCTCGACAAGTCCAAGAGTCGAGATTGGGTCTTCCAACGTGCGATTCGAACGCTCGACCGCATCCGGGGCGCCCCATGGAGTTTTGGGGACTTGTCTCTATCTTTCTCCCATCACGGAAATATAGGGAAATGGCTCCACGCATGAATTTCCGGCAACTAACATCTCAGGCTTCGCGCGCGTAGACGGCACTGTTGGACTCCACCGGCGCAGTGCGGGACAAAATGGCTTCTTGGGCGGAGAAGTCATTCCAGGATTGCTGTGGCGGTTCCAGGATCGGTATGGCGTCGGACGCAGAAGAAAATAAGCTTGTTGCTTCCGTCAAACAGTTGGGAACAGTTTCAATGGTGCCGCCTCTGGGAACCGCCTTCGAGTGTTTTCTTCCGCGGAGCTGGAATGGGTCCTTGACTCCGAGCCTGGTAACAACATGTATCTATTCTCCCGAACTGATTTTATCCGTATCTCCAGCATTCTCACGTTAGAAGTTGACGGAAGGTGATTGCGACCATTTCCCCGCATCGATATTTAAGGCAGAGGTTCTCAAACTTTTCTGGTGGCGGCACGGCGCGACACCCCGAGCTCTTCAAGAAGTACGGTCAGACCGAGTTCGGAATCGCCCGTGACTCTCTGTCGTTTCACCCCGTGTCAATCCGGAATCACCGGCAGCCCCGCCCCATGCTCGAGGAGCCTATCTCGCGGCACCAATAGTGCCGCCGCACCTCGCGGCAGTTTGGTTCCGGCGGCACACAGTTTGAGAACCCCTGATCTGAGGTGAAAGATTCTCCAGGAATCACTCCCCCGAATGCCTCGATCAGTCCTGAAGACCCCCGAAGGCGCTATGCCAAAAACTCAGAAGAACATGGACTATGTACATCAAATATTTCTCTGAAATGAGCCGCCGTTCTCGTCTGCCGAGGTTCCGACGTGCGTCTCAGTGATGTTTATTCGCGACCAACGAAACAATTCCCTTGACTGGATGCAAGAGAATACGTTTTTAGAAAAAATATACTCGAGCTGTTTGCGGGTGATCGCATCCTCAGCCTCCGTCCAGCAAAATTGAGCTCATATTGCGCAGAGGAGCTCCACATCGAAGGAATGGTGCAAGTGGTCAAACCATACAATGATGAAACCTTCCGACGGTAGGAAGAAACCGGGGATGATGCCAAACTTCGACTCATCGGTTCGCAATCTCACGAAGGTGCGCCCGACGTAAGCCGTCTCTCCAGATGGGGCTCTACCATATTCGATGCAGTTCTCCAAGTCCATTTTGGGTTCGAATTTGAGCCACCTTAGCTCACCGATCTCGGTGTTGCATGTCAGTATTTCAGCATTGGCCGGAAACGAAGTGCGCTGTAACGCACGACAGCTTTAGGAGTTTTGCCGTCTATCAGCATCCTCGTAAGTGGAGCTACCAGTTATGGGACTCCTCGTGTTTCGGCGCAATTTCTCAATGCCTAGAAGGTTCACGATAATTCTAGGGTCCTGTTTCGAGGAAGTCCGAACATGAGGCAGCAAAAAATGGGCTTGAGATACCTGAAACGCGTCTCTTCTCCGTGTTTTAAGCACTAGAAAGCATGCAACGTCGAAATTGAGATGTAGATCGTTTTCTGACCAATTTTTCCCCACTTTTCATTCGATTGTGATCCCTGAACTGCTCTTCATATGGGAATGAGCCTTGAGCTGACGAGACGCTAGCAAAACCAGCTCCCGGCTACCTTTGTGGCTAGTTCAAAACAGTTGGTGCTTGACGGTGATTAATGTTGTCCCAATATCGGTCGGGCGGGATTTCGACGGATTTAATCAATATTTCGACAGGAAAAAAACTTAAGAGGTTTTCAACGAGTTGAAACCGTAGGCGGAGGATCCGTTAATGATGAGAAGAGGGGTTTAGGATGAGTTTTGATTGAAATCAACAAAAGCACATTAATTAAGAGTTTTCAAAGGATTTACCGTAAATCTTGAAATAAAAGCCCCTCTAAATTAGTCGCCCCTCTGAAATACAGGCCCCCCTCTGGTAACGTTTGGAATAAATAAAAGCCCCTCTGAAATAGAAGCCCCCCTCTAAAATAGAAGCCTCCGCTCCCGTTCCATAAGGGAAATGAGTGGGTTCTCATTCTAGACACGAGATTTGGAGTCCGCGACGACCGAGTCAGACTGTACAGAAAACTCTATTCATCCCTTGAGCTCGGTGAGCTCTCAGTGGTGGGTGTACGTCCGGAAACCGATGGAGAACTATTCTTTCACCTTTTCGCAATTTCATAGCCTGCAAACCTCAATGCATGCTTCCACAGGATTGGTCCTTATAACTCCTCACTCTCAACTGTGTTTTATTGGTTCCACTCGTTGTACTCGATCGATCGAATAAACTAGCGATGATTGTCACTGCTATGGAATTTTTCTTCCTGCGAGTACCAATGAATGATTCTGCTTTCAACTTCGAATTCGGTGGGTCTGAATTATTAGAAGCCCCTCTGAAATAGAAGCCCCTCTAAAATGAAAGCCCTCCAAAATCGGGTCTCGAAATAAATAGAAGCCCGGGCTTCTATTTCAAGATTTACGGTATTCAACATGGAAAAATGATGCTGAAGTCAAAGAGTTGGATAAGCAGATCTTATAGTCTGGATGCTTCTATACTGTCACGAAACGCCGAACGATTACCCGTGCAGCGATTGCCCGTGTGACGATTATCCGTGTAACGATTACCCGTGTAACGATTACCCGTGTAACGATTACATGTGCAGCGATTGCCTGTGCGGCGATTACCCGTGTAACGATTACCCGTGTAACGATTACCCGTGCAGCGATTGCCCGTGTAACGATCATCTCTCTTATCACTGTCACGATCATCTCGCTTATCAGCGTAACCATCTTCTCGCGTACGATCTGCGGCGAATGGCTCCGCGAACTGCTAGCAAACGGCTCGGCGGAGGGCTCGCCGATCGGCTCGGAAACTGGTCCTCCAATGCAGCTCGCATTGCGAGCACTCAAAGTTCTATCTTTGGAACCCCGTACACGAGCAGATCTCCAGTTCGGTGCCATATGAGCATGACCCAACTCCCAAGAAACGCAAGCCCCAGGCGACGAATATGACCGCTAACACGAATCCGCGACGAGTATGACCGCTAACACGAATCCTCTACAAAGTGTCCTCCACGAGGCTCCGCCCATGACCATAGCAAGCCTAATCTCCAGTACCGTTGAAAATCTGTCTGAATTATATTCGCCGACCACGACTGCTCGCATTCTTTCGAAACCGTGCAAACACACACTGTCGTGCACAGACGTGCATCTGATCCCCTTTCCATAACCTCTGGAAACCACCATATCATCCATTCAAGTTATATTTATACGACAAGAGAATATTACATCGAATATCATCCATGCGTCGCACAGAGGGAGATTTGGCCATTTTAGGAGGAAAAAACTATTTCACCGTTAGTTACCTCTAGAAACTTGTGGAAAACATGGAGAAAGAAGAATCGGAATCGGCAGTGCGCCAGGGGCGGTTTTCGATATTTTCGGGACATAATTGCAAAAGTCATTCTGAATCAATCTCAACGAGGTCTATTCGCTTCTACTGTGTGAAAAAGAGCGGCCACCAAGCTATTGAATTGCTAGCCTCGCTCACCTTCTTCATCAGTCTCTACTTTGAGGAACCCATCCAAGCCATCTTCGTCATCTGAAGGATCGTTTCGTGACATGGGGCCAGAATCGTTCCCCGAACGCTCCTCAGATCCAGAAGACTCGGAGTCACAATATTGCCAATGTTCGGACTTGAGCACGTGCGTCCGGAGAGCGTTCACTCGGAATGTGTTGATATGTGTGTCACAGATAGGTTTCCAAAGATCCGCCTTGATCGGTTCCGCAAGGAAAACCGAACTCTAGCAATGAAAGACGCACGAAGCTCCGAGAATTAGAATCTCAGAGTGCCCTCTGCACCAGAAAGATTCGCGTCCGGCACTTTCGTTTGAGCGCTAGTGGGATCTCTGAAATCACCAGCCGGGTCGACCTCGATTTCGAACCCTTTACAAGAAGCGCTCTAGATTTTTTTTGCGCGGGTTTGCGCACCCCCAGCGAGATACAGCGGAAAGGTGAGATGATGGCCAAGATTCTCGCACAGGTTTTGTGTCGCCTAAGGCTACCTAGCATAACTTCCGCGCGCGCTCAAAATCGCCAAAATCAGTGAATTCTGACGTTGTTTCGTAAGGCCAATTGGACGGCTGTAAAGTAGAACTCCGATCGCTTCCCGCTTACAAAATGATGTTCCACCATCGAATTGAAGTTTTCAGTTCAGGCGAGTCCACTCGCTTGTGTCCTGGATAAGTTCCGAGCGGTTCGCGTAATGAAACGAAGGAAGTCGGTCGATTCTCGGGTCAAAATGCACTGACTTTGAACTTCTCCAGAGACGGGAAAAGCCAGCATAATCAAATGGGACCCGTTGCATCTGAACCCTGGGCCAACTAGGATTCAATCCCGCCGAGCAGAATTCCCAGACGCCGAGTCGACTTTTTTCCTCCTAGAATGACCAAATCTCCCTCTGTGCGTCGGCGCAGTCCTCACTCAGCCATCCATCGTGAAAATCGTCAACTCATCGACTCCTTGACAACTTCGAAATTTAGAAATTTCGATGCTCAATTCGATGAGGACTTGCTGGCAATCATGGAAGACTTCGACAATCGATCTCCTGGAACATCGAAGCGCAAACGATCTCCGGAACGCGACCCCGAACATGAGCACACTCCGAAAAGAGGCAAACGAAAGACGACGACGACAATTCATACCGCGAAGAAGATTTCATCAAATCCTCGGATAACTTCTGGCGTCGAAACGGCCCCGCCTACGACGATCAGCAACCAGATCTCGAGTTCGGTGCCAAATCGCTCTGAAGCCCCATGGTCGATTGAAAGTGCTCTCAAAGCTTCGGAAACTTCAACACAGACTCTACTCGTCAAAGATCTGAGAGAAGGCTCCGATCTTTCGGTTCTCAAAGTGCACCTGCTCACTAAACCCCCTGAGAGAACTTGGAACAAGCCTGGATCGACGGGAAAACTGTGCTCTGTTCGGATGGCCGACGCCACGGGTGAGATTACAGTAGTAGCCTTTCGAAAAGCTCGCGATTAATTCTACCCGATACTCGAAATCGGATCTACGTACGATTTATCACGATTCAAGATTTCCCTCAGTGAATTCGCGCTTACTACTTTTGATTTGATTTTGAGTGAGGTCTCGGTTTTGATTCAAATCACCTCAGCGCCGACACGGATCCCAGATCCTGTCTCCGAAACCCTTGCAGCTGTCGCTGAAAAACCCACGGTTCGCTCGGGAACACCCTGGGCATTCTTTGCCATGTGAGCGAAATCGAAAGTCTTACCACTAAAGCTACAGAAACAAAGCTTCAAAAGCTGAACATTCACATTGTCGACTCATCCCTCAAACGGATGACTTTGAGAATTCGGAATGATCATATCTCCGCTCTGAAACGCACTGACCCTTGCGTCATTTCCCTGCGCCGTGTGAGAACGCATATCTACAACGATACGTTATCCCTCACGGTCACTGAAAATTAGACCATCGATTTCAAACCCAAGTCCGCTCAAGCGACTGAACTGTCCAGTCCAGTGGTTCCCAAACTTTTCGTTCCCGCGGACCCCTCCCGATCGATCATGAGTTGGTGCGGACCCCCAAGTTTCCAATGCCACTTGAGTGTTTCAGGCACGCCAAGCATTTACACTATTTTTTCAGCTTGACAGTGAAGCCAAGTTTCTCGAAGTTTCTTTTTTGTTTTTTGTTGGAAATCTCTTTATTCTTGATAAAGTTATATACAGGGTGTGTATTCTAAGCTGCAACATCTTCGGCCCCTCCGTGTTTTGGTCCGCTACTCGGTTAATTCTTGTCCGACCGGGGCGATCTTTTTTTTGATCAAAAGCTCTAAGCGAGACGCGTCTTCTCGTTCTTTATTGTTTGAAATCGCTTGAGAATTGCGATCTCCAGAGCCGTTCAAAGCTAACCCATTTCGTCCTCACTTCCCCTGAAAGAACCGTTCGCCAAATGGTCAATTCTCAACCGATTTTAAAAAATAAAAAAACGAAAAGAATCCTCTCTCACCCAGCAACAAAACGCGCGCGGCAGATCGAGAATCGGTTGCGAACTGGAGGAATAACAGCCAGTTCAAAAGACCATAAAGTTGAGCCCGTCTGAGCCCCATTCCATGCAGACTCTTCGTGAATCGTCAGGGGACACGGGAGCAGCGTCGGGTGATTTTTCAGTTGAAAAAAGAGTCATCAGATCGACCCGTCAGCTTGACAAGAAACTCTGCCATTGGAGAGTTTCCGAGTCGGTTCCCCTGGAGATTCACGAAGAGCTCGCATGGAACGGGGCTCGGAAGGGTCTTTTGAACTGGCTGTTATTCCTCCAGTTCGCAACCGATTCTCGATCTGCCGCGCGCGTTTTGTTGCTGGGTGAGGGAGAATTCTTTTCGTTCTTTATTTTTTAAAATCGCTTGAGAATTGACCATTTGGCGAACGGTTCTTTCAGGGGAAGTGAGGAAGAAATGGGTTAGCTTTGACCGGCTCTGGAGATCGTAATTCTCAACCGATTCCGAAAAATAGAAAACGAAAAGACGTGTCTTTTCGCTTCCTTCCGCACGAAATGATACAAATTCTCTAATACCATTTGAACTCGCAACTATAACTTATCCAACTCTTTGACTTCAGCATAATTTTTCCACGTTGAATAAATCTTTTGAATCCTCTTAATAAATGTGTTTTTGTTGATTTCAACTCATCATCAACCCCTCTTCTCATTATTAACGGATCCTCCGCTTACGCTTTGAACTCGTTGGAAACCTCTCAGGTTTTTTTTCGAAAAACACAGTCTGGTACGGAAAGCCACTTCCTTGGCTTCCACCTGTCCAGCATTTTGAGCCTGGTTAATTCTCTAACGGACAGCGGGCACCCATTGAGTGTCCCATAACTGGTACCTCCACCCAATGATCGTGCGAATGTGAGGCATCAGGATCACAAGCCCCCGTAACGAAATCGAATCCATCAAATGTGCAGTCGAAACGAAGTATACGACCGGATACTTACGTACGTAATAGGTTTGTCCGTGCCTCTCTTGAAGTCGACGGGATAAATAACAGCTCCAGAGTGGGATCGATACGTCGTTACCAGCTCGCCATCATACCAAGCTCGCATGACGTAGACATGGCTGGCTGCTGTCTCCTTGCCGTAAAAGTAGAAACCCCCTAAGGTAGCGCTGAAGGAATAATTGAACATTGGAATGATTTCTTCGCTCTGAAAAGCGTTTCAGGCGCGATCATCCCGTATCTCGGAGTGGTAATTTGTTGATTGCAAGATTTCTCCAGCCGCGCCGACAGACTTCTCACACGTGGAGTGTTTCAAGTCCGGCGCCCGGTCTGCTCAGTATCCTGACACCACCCCAACCAACCGAACGACATTATACAGCAACAATTTCATCCCCTAAAGTTTGCGTCATAAACTTTCAGCCTGTTCCATGTTCGACAACACGACTGCTGACGACGCCATTGATCTACATGTTACGGGATGTGAGAGCAGTGCCGTTTTTAGGGGGGCGAGGGTGCGGTCGCCGGGGGCGCCGAAAGGGTTGGGGGCGTCGAGTGCCTTTGTGAGTCGCGTTCGGAGACCTATTGACTGATTGATTGTTCTTAATATTCTTCTGCCTCGAGATACTTTTGAGAGTCCCCGCGTTTTCAATGATTTCAAGTTTCCAGACAGCGCGAAAAGAGGGGGGCGCCTCAGAGACCCTTCGCCGGGGGCGCCGAGAGACCCAGAAACGGCCCTGTGTGAGAGCGATATCTCCCAATGTCCAGACGCGGAGAGGACCGTCGGGTCGGGTTGTCAGCAGTTTCCGAGATCACCGATGTAATTTGATTAATCACCCAAGGACAGCGGGCATTTGTTAAGAAAACGGTCTTGAGGCTCGAGTGGATCTTTCGCTGAGCAAACCCGCTGTTCGGTTCGGGAAGGCCCTCATCACGTTATTTGCATTACAGTTCATCACGAATCGAGGAATGTTGCGGGGCATGCACTGCCCGTGATTACCGCGTCATTGCAGGCGACAGCCTGCTGCTGAACTCACTTTAGCGGCAGCGCTGATCTAGCAACAAACGGTATCCACAAACAAATTGTCGGGATCGCTGAAGTCATTTCCACAGGAGAGTAGACAGATAGTCAGTTGTGATCACGAAAGATGTTCGACGGAGCTGACAGAATATTTGGCAGCGAGTTACATAAACCTCCGTCTCCAGGGGGAAGGGTAGGCTAATCGGTTCCACGTGAGCTTGTTTTTCCAGTCGTTCTCGGTATTTCCGCCGAGCACCCTGGAATGATGCCCTGCTCTCGTTGTGTAGAGAACCCCGATTGGTTGTTGGTGATGACTCACCGGTGCATTTCGCTCCGAGGGCGCTGACTTCCGATATCCGCATCAGGATCGCTTGGCGTCCTAGCTCGGGTGTTTACGCTGGGGCGTTTAAACTTCAGTTCATGAACGTGTTCGGAGATGATCCCGACTCAAGATCGCGAGCGCATATTATATGACGGTGTCCCATCATGAATCTTAAGAGGATTGACTCCGAATCAGGGGTCGGGGTGTGCGTTCCAATAACGCTTATGGATCTTTCCAGAAAAAAACCCGGTCGGGTAGTTCAGTCTTCGACTGAACTGTTAGTTGCGTGGGACACGTTCCTTGGTCGGAGTTCATGTTCAGGGTGTTGAACTCTGTTAACGGCGTAGTGACATCATCAATTAGCGAACGGTGCCAGATCGATTTCTGCATTTCGGAAGGGAGTTCCGGGAGGATCCAAACGGTCTCAACGAATCGCGGCTCCCTGGGGGTGCGAACCCATGGTGCACTAAGAGGTGCGAAAGCCAAGGAAATGCGTGTAAATTCAAAACTGCGTGCAATCCGTGTTCGAGTCGTGTACAGTATGGCTCGAGTCGTCCCCGGGAAAGTATCACAGTTCGCGGAGTGGACCCTATGGTGAAAAGTCAGGAAGAATTCCGGGCGGTTGGTAGCGGTTCCCGGTTCCCGGAGTGCGAGCCCGAGGTGCACAGAGACCCTGAGAATCCATGAAGGGGCAGTGGAAGATCGCTCGCGCGTCCCTTCCATGTGCCGCACGGAATGGAAATCACTAAACTATTCAGTTGCAAGAGAAAATTCGGTCGACATTCCGTTGCAGCTGACTGAATATATCAGAGGTCAAAGAGATACCTCCGGTGTTCTCTGCGTGAATAAGTCGTCTAACCGCGTGTTGACATTAGATCTAACAACGTTAACGAAGTAACCGGAAACTGGCCTCCGCAAATGTCCGCGCCAATGAAATCATCGCATCGCGCGCGAAAAATCCCAGCCAATGAAATCATCGCATTGCACCTACGACTTCCGTCACAACGCCCTCACTCTCTTCTCCGGATCAGCGATCCTAAGAACGTGTCCCACGTTAAAATACTTCGATACAGCGCTCCTTGGGACCCCTCATCTTCAGGATAACGAGACCAGAATCCGACGGCGTTCGGATCCTCGTCCATTGATTCGATACAATGCTCGGGCTAGTTTAGGTGCCTGACTCATCGAGTCAGATGAGCTTCTTCAGAACAACACCAGCTGATACCGCCGGACTTCCACTGGCTGGTTGTAACTTGTAGTGAGATTGAAGTCCGGTCGGCGGGTAAACAGAAGAGCCTGGACACAACAATCAGATCACAGACATGCGCCGGACAAACCGATGACTTACGAATGTCAAACTTTGTCAACGTATTTGCTGACATTGTTGTTGAGTTGAGTTTTTGCGTCAAAACCGTTCGTGCTTTTTTTCTAGGCAAAACGACATAAGCTTCATTGCCCAGAGCGAATGCCGAATCCTCCCACTTCCGGCCACAGAGAAGGTTTCGAAGTATGAGGAACCGAATATTGAGGAGGCAAGAAGTGACAATGTTTGGCTCCCGCGAATCCACAATCTTGTTGCTGTCTTGTTGGCCTGGAATCTCGCTGAGATATCTATAAGATAGCACTCCCGTTCTCTCCAAAACTGCCTGTGTCTTGCCCTTCGAATCATCCTCGGAACGGTGCTATGAGCCGCCACGGAACACGGTAGTCGTGGATTGCTACAATGTGTTGAGGAGATCGGCGGTCTCACTGATGCGGAATCGTCGGACTGATGTACGGGTACCGCTCCCTTGAATGCATGTGTGGCGTTCTTCATCGCGGCCGCTATCAATCTTGAAATGTAGCAGACCCATGGCGGCGACGTTTCCATCCTTGCAGAGTCATAGATTACTGATGGCTATACTGCGAGCGAAACTCTGAAGAATTATTACTTGGACCTGATCGTTTTCTGAAATCTTCGAGCTCCCTGCGGCGGTAAACGTGGTGACTGACGACTAGTTGCATCGCTATCGCAGCAACCTCATCTCTCTTCAGGAACTGTGTTGTAACGGCTTCTTGCTTTGGATTCTTCACAATCTGGTTGAGTCTGGATTTATTAATTGATTGACATGCAGAGCCGGATTTAGGATTTTGCCGCCCCAAGGCTGAGCCAGATCGCCGCCCCCCTCTTCCCCAGGGAGGAAATCGGTCAAGCTTGAAGAGCCCACGAGGAAAATTCGATCCTCTCCAACGTCTGAGTAGCATCGATGAATAGTTATTCTCAATATTCCCTTTTTCTTCGTTTTTTCCTTTCTGACTCCCGCTGTGAACTCAGGTTAGAGACGACAGGTTGTTAAATGACTCTGCATCGGAATTTTTTTATCACCAAATTCCCTGATATCTTCGTCGAATGATATTGTATCCACGGTATCGTATTCAATGGTTAATATGGCAAGATCGTTCAATCTGCGGTCTGACATGCTTGATCTCAGGTAGTTCTTGATGCGTTCCAAGCACGAGAAGGCACGCTCCGAAGAGCAGTTGCTCACGGCCAAAGATTTGTAGTTTCTGAAGCAACATCAATGTTTGGGAAAACATCGACTAGATCGGTTTCCCGTATCCATTTGCACATGTTAGGGATATTAAGGTGCTTCTTCTCTCCTTCGGCCGCATACTCCTCGAAATGCACCTCCTCGATGATATCCGATGAGAGATCTTGAGGGCAGGATTCACACAAAGGGTCTACCCGGATAAGAGGGGGTTTTGTGCCCCACCATCTCAGATCTGTTGGAAACCACCTGAACCGTGTTCCTTGTGATGAGAGATTCCTTGAAGAAGCGTGCAAAAATCTGCCGCTCTCGGAAAATCCTTCCCCCAAAAATCTGCCGTCCCTGAAAATCTGCCGCCCAAGGCTATAGCTTCCTCAGCCTACTGGCAAATCCGCCTCTGTTGACATGTTTGGAGCATAAACTGGATCATATCATACGGGTCAGATCCTAATCACCGGGCTTCCGGTAGGCCCGAAGCCGGGCCCTGGTAGGCCTGCAGGGTGGCCATGACGGCCGCCGCGCACTCCCGCTGCGCGTCCACTGAAAGCCGTCCGTCGGAAACGTTCCGTCGGAATTCCAACAGCAGCAGGATGTTGATCGAAAATTTGGATTTTTGAAGGGCGCAGCTTCTTGATGAGAATGCCGAATGCAATCTTGAACATGCTTCGACGCATACCGACCGGAAGGAGTTCTCAGTTTGAAAGAGCGCAATTTCAAGAATTTCTCAGGAGCAGTGCAACGCGATAAGGTAATGACATCGTCGAAGGAGGTATGCTGGAGCTCTTGTGTTCATAGATGACAGCAGGCTCGAAACATTGTCGTTTGCCTGCGTCTCTCACTGACGGTAGCGATGAGCTCTGCTAGTTGTGATAGGAGTTTCTTTGTGCTTGATCGTGCTTTCAGTCAAGTATGAGCCGGATCCGCTTGTCTCAAGTCGCAATCTTTTCAATAGAGAATGAATCATCGAATGTTATCAATTTGGACGACGTTAATTACGAGCTCGCGACCCTCAAGGTTCGTAGGGTTTGACTCTAATAGTGCTTGTGTTTTGAATAGAAATGTGTGCATGATAATACAATCTCGGAGACCCGTGGGCTGTTACAATCTTTTCTGCCAGGAAGGCTTTCAGGAGGGGGAGGCCGTCAATTTCAGGATTCGTCCCGAGCGCCACTTCCTCTAGCTACGCTCCTAGGAGCAGCGTTTCGCGTGTCGTGTTCCGCGGCGATGCATATTCCAGAGTTGAGTGGAAGGCTCCACTTCAAAGATCGGTTCAGAATTTATCGAAATCTCCATCAGAATTTGATTTGATATCATTACTCGCCGGGATGAATGAGCTGATCTCATGCTATTCCAAGCGAGCTGCAAGCATTCCCATGCTTGGAGCGGGCCTCTTGGGAATTAGATGGTCCCAAGGAGTTTGGGTGACTTGGAGCGCTTGGCACAGTGAAAGATCACTAATGCCGGAGCCGTATATAGACCGCATGTATCAAAAACACAGGGACTACCTCGGTGAATGCATCCGTTTCCGTCAAAGTTTCAATACGACATTGCTTGGCCGTCGCCACGAACGATTCCATTTGTCTGGAAAAACGGAGGAGCTTCTCAGGTCTTGGAGTCAGGGTCATTGTCCGAGCCGCTGGATGGAAGTCGTAGACTGGTTCTGCTGTCTCAACCGTTCATCAAGGATTCACGTGTTTATTGACTGCTCCCAGTTTGGAGATGCTCTTGCCCACCTATTCAGCGCGTATGGTTCGTTCCATCAATCAAAAACCGTGACTTCTCTCCCGATGGCTATTTCGCTCTCCTTATAGAGTCCTGTATTGATTATGGCGATCGTTGCCCCGCTATCGAGGACAACTTAGCTCCCATCCAGTGTAACTTCAGTTTTTGCTATCTTCTCGGAATGAAATAGCACAATTTTCTCGACTGACACCGGGGCTAGAACGGATGGCCCGGGCATTGCCGCGAAGCCTCCGGGCACCTCAAATGGAGTCACAAGAGTGACTTTAGTAGTCTGACACAGAAATCAGACTTGGGGAAGGAGCACGTTATTGGATACCACTCTTACACGTTGAATAAGGCAGAGAAGAATTATTCGACGTCCGAGAAGGAAATGTTGGCGGTTTTGAAAGCAGTGTACTACTTCAGGTCCTATTTGGAGGGACAAAAGTTCACGCTATGTACCGATCACAGTGCACTGAGGGAGTTGTTAAGAACAAAAGAACCGAAAGGTCGTATTGCACGCTGGATCCAGAGGTTGAGCGAGATGGATTTCGCGGTCGAGCACAGGCCAGGCAAAAGCATTGCTCACGCTGATGCCATGTCTCGATTACCACAGGAAGGCGAACAACTTCTTTTGACGATAGAACTGAATGGTAGAGGGAGAATAGAAGTCGGACCGGAGGACCGTGCGGAGATTCTGAAGCAGTATCATGACAGCGTAGATTCTGGAGGTCATGATGGAGAGTGGCGTACATATCTGAAAATTTCGAAGCGTTTCTCGTGGCCGGGATTGAGAAAGGACGTATCTGCGTACGTGAAATCATGTTTGGTTTGCTGCAAGAATAAGGCAAAGTTCAGACCGAAGGTCGACGTGATGTGCCTGAGGCAGAATGATATCCCACCAATGCACACGATCCATTTGGATTTTGCGGAGTTGTCGAAAACTAGTGGTCCCGGAACGAAAACTCGCGCGTTTCTGGTAGCAATTGATCGTAACACTCGATTTGCGGCAGCGCGCGCGGGTCGAGAGAACGCGGAGGCGATTATTGACCTGCTCGAACAAAAGGTTTTCGAAGGAACCCGCGTACTCATTTCAGACCATGCAAAAGTTTTCGAAAGCAAGAAGCTGAAGGAGTGGGCCTTGAAGAGGAAAATCAGTGTTCGTCCTGGAAGCGCATTCAACCCTCAGTCGAACGGCTTGGCAGAACGGCTGATTCGAGATCTAAAAATGTTCATGGCCATGTATCCGTCTCACCCTGGTGGTTGGAAGAGGAGTTTGGAGTCGGCTGTGCGACATCATAACTATTCCCATTGCAGCACGATCGGCTGTTCGCCACTATTTGCGCTGAAGAAGGAGGCGGCGTATCTTCCAGCCGATGATAGGTTAGGAATCAGGAGGGTCTTACGTTTGTCAGAAGAGAGGAAATCGTCGGATGCGGAGAGATCTGCGCGAGAGGAAAACTTCGACAAGAGACATTCGGCAAGAATACCGAATTATGTCGTTGGTGATGAGATTTTGGTGAGAGTTGGGAATACCATGAAGTATGACGGGCCGTTCAAAGTCGTTGAAATCGAGCGGTTCGACGGAATTCCGAAAAGGGTCGCGTACCGAAATGAAAAAGGAACCGTAAAGACTAGTCCCCTAAAGAGGATTCTAAAGTTCAGTCCCAGGAGGGACAATCTTTTTGGAGGGGAGAGTAGTGGTATTAGTGGGCCCGCTAGTTTAGCGGGTAGACTTCACATAAAAGCAATGAACCAGCTTCATAGCTGAGTCAGTCTATAGCCAGTCTCATCACTACTTTCGGAGATGGCGCATCCCCCGTCGGACTCACCCAAACAGTAGTCTTTTATGCGACGGGGATCATGCGGGAATCGCTACCATTTGCCATCGGCACGACTCGAGATGAGATCAGGGAATCTGTCTCTCCTGTGCGGGCGAGTCCCATTAACGGCTTCGAAACCACGCACTACTATCGTCGGCAACAGCTTTCTCGGCCTGGAGCAAACATTAGATTTTCAATTTTGCAAACGAAGAAATACGCGTCGTGACACAGGGTGGAGGCTAGGGCCCGATGAGAAGCATACGAAAATTGAGACAGGTGTTCACGCACAAACTGTTCAAGCAGGGAGGACAAGACGAATCATCATCAATGAGCCGAAGGGCAAGTTCCATGAGAATTGTTCTCCCGGAGGAAGAAACCTCAGATTACCATATACCTCGGGTAACCGATTTTCATTACATTGAACACGGACCGAACGACCCTTGGAAAACACCTTGAGAAAGTCTCTGAGCCTGCTTTCATCGAAGCCGCCTGTTCTGAAGCATCGCAGTCTCATGTCAATTTTGTTTTCATACCCGGCATTGAATATCAACCGGGAAAACAACCTTTCTCGATAATCAGCGACAAAGACGCTATTTATCTGTCAGATTGTGAATGTTAGTCAGTCTTCCACGTCTTAACGGATAGGCTTCTTCCAATCATTCACATGATTCAGTTGGAAGAGGAATCCATCCTCGGACGAGCTCCATGGTATTCCAAGCACCTTGGGAATCCTTTTCTCAACCAGGTCGGAGGAAGCGAGTGATGATCCCAACCAATTAGGATGGTTGATGAGTGCGTCCGAATCAGATTTACACTTGCTCAGCCTCATGTTGGCGGAATGCGTCCAGCGGGTCAATTCATCGATGAATTCGATCGTGTCTGCCGTAAAATTTGACAGTGCTCAACATGGTCGGGTACAACTCTAGCCTGATTCTCAAGCCTGAGAGGATCGTAGCCCGATCCCGAACTTGAAGCTTGAAACGAGCATGTTCTGAGCCCGACTCGAGAGTTCACCAGACACGCCAGAGATTTCGTGCGCTGACTCGAAAAATGAGGAATCGTGGTGGATCAACAAGCCGGAGATGAATATTCCGTGGCTCGTGCGAGTCCCCCGATCCGCTCCCGCAATCGCAACACGAAATAAGAAATACCATCGAACGGCCTTTGAAGACCAGGAACGCCCGGGATCGGAGAATGTAACCGAGACCGCTGAAGCTCATCAGAATGCTTGACAGCTTCGTGGTATGCCCCGGGTACTATTGCGCGCATTTCGAAGACGAGTTGTCGGTTGTCCCCGACCGGAGCGCCGATCCCTATGGCGAAATCGGCCATACCGCCGCGTTCGATCCTGATACAATTGAACACACTTATCAGAGACCCCTCGAGAAAATCAAAGTGGTCTCCTATATCCGGTTTCTCTTACAAGTGTGGAGGGCTAAGTTAGCGTGAGTCGAAGCTTCCTGATCAAAGGCTGGGATTTCCCGCTATGTCCCCGGCAAACTCCTCAAATGCGCTCCAATTGACTTCCGACTCTAGCATAGCAGCCCTGAGCTCCTCGGGGCTATCGAACATCCCTATCTTCCCCATGAGCCGTTGTCGCTCGTGGCCAAAGAAGTCACACTCCATCAGAGTGTGCTCGGCGTCGTCCGCTCCCTCCGAGAGGCATAGGTAGCAAGCAGTTCGGGCTTTGCGTCTTCGAAATCAGGTGCAGGTTGATCTGGAAGCAGCCGTGGCTGTGAGGATCTGGGTTATTTGGTAGCTGACCCCTCCAAAGCCTCGACCGTGCCATCCTCGAAGGTCCGGGATCAGTCGCTTCGTCCATTTTCCAGCCTCTCTCGCCTCCAGCCACTCGTCCCACCACCGACGTAGTGTCTCTTCCCGTCGTTCTATTCGTGCGCACCTCTCGTTCGGATCTGCTTTGTTCCGGTCGCCGTGTCTCGAACCCAAGTTCGGCGAGATGAAGATGTCAAGTTTTGGAACTGGTGACGAAATGGAATTGCGCCGCTTCGGGGCTCGACCCGATTTCTGGATGAAAAAGTTCAAAAAAGGATGATTCCGGAATCTTCGTTTATACCATAAACTTAGGCATGTCGCAACCTACGAGATTCTACAAGGATTTGAAATTGAGGATCATCTTCGTCATAGCCGCGCCTTCAACCGCGTTTGATACATTGCCGTCTGGGCGTGAGGGGTTCCAACTCTCGATGAGAACTTTCGCTGGTGAAAGCACCTTGAGAATCCGTGTCTTAACCAGGTTGGAGGAAGCGAGTGATGATTCCAACCCGTTAGGATGGTTGATGACTGCGTCCGAATCAGATTTACACTTGCTCAGCCTCATGTTGGCAGAATGCTTCCAGCGAGTCAGTTCATCGATAAATTATATCGTGTCAGCCGTAAAATATTACAGTTCTCAACGTGGTCGGGCACAACTCTAGCCTGATTCTCAAGCCTGGAGCTCGATCCCGAACTCGTAGCTTGAAACGAGCATGCTATGAGCCCGATCCGAGTGCTCACTAAACACGCTAGAGATTTCGTGCGCTGAATCGAGAAATGAGGAATCATGGCGGATCATCCAACCGGAGATGAATATTCAGTGCTTCTTTCGCGTCCCCCGATCCGCTTCACAATCGCAAGACAAAATAACATCGACCGGCCTCTGGAGACCAGGAAGGCGAAGTCAGCAGCACCGCTGCCTCCAAGTTCCTACTGACCGACTTTTCTACGATCATTCTAAAATGTCTCCAATATCCAATCATTCGAATATTCAACTCAAATATTCTCAATTACATTCATTCAATCACATCGAAATGTTAGCGGGTAAAGATTTCAGACTTGTCGGCGGTCGTGGCCACTTGCAGACGTACCCGACTCAAGACTTGTAGGTCCCGGGTTCGATCCCCGCCCGGGGCGTTTGCATGTCTTAGGGGTCCGTCGACTGAAGCAATACCCAAGGGTGATACCGGCGACGTTAAGTAGTATTGGCTGAGAGGTTCAGCCAGGGAAAAATTGAGGTTGGCAGTCGTTGGCGACGAGGATCGAAACCGCAATAGAAAGGCGGACGAGAAGTTCGCGAGAAACGTCGAGACGTGCGTCGACGAACGTCGCAGACTCGTGGAAGTCGGGAGCATACCACCCGAGAAGACCTTCCTCCCAATGCTCGCACCATACGTGTGAAAGTCCACGGTCTCCGACTGAAACGGTCTCGGTTTTTTTCTCAGATTGCACTGTTTCTTGTTTGAAAGTAAGGGGAATTACTGTGAAGATGAAAAAAGTGGGGCCAAAGGGAGGAAGAGGCGCAAACAGAAAAGTTCTGCTCGGAATAAGAGGTTTCTCGCATCGTTTCTCGGACGCGGCTGAGTGTCAGTCAAACAATTCAGCAGAAAATTCGACAGGTTCGCCTGAAGTTGATGCCCTCGCTACAAGTCCGTTAATCGCGGTTCCTTGAAGCGCAGAGAACCGAGCGCAGGATCTCGGTCTCCTGAGCTGCCGAAAAGACTCCGGAAAATTCATACTTTTTGATAGTTTGAGAAGCTCGGGAGTCGTTTCTTTCAGAACAAGGACGGACCCTTTCACTCGACCAATCGTAGGAGAACGAACCAGTCATGCTTTGTGACGGTCGTCGTAAACAAGTACCCAGGTCATGGCTCGTTCATTCGCCTCCGAAAGCCGCGGCATACTGCTTTTGCGGCCTGCTCTTCTGCCAATCCGATGGTCAAAAGTCAGCACTGAATCTCGACGCGGTATTTTGAACAATAGAAAAAAAACTCATAGGATTATTCAGCACGAGAACGCCGTGTCACACAGAGAGTGTTTCACAGATTGGGAAGAATTGGAGCGGAATTTGGGCCAAAACAAAGCAATCGACGCCGAACTTAAAACGGCGTATGAGAACGAGGAACTGAAGTGACGCCATATTTTGAAGACCATCCTCCTCTGTATCAAGTACCTAGCCTATCAAAATGTCCCGCCGAGGCGTAATAATGAGAATCTGCTTGGAGCCAGAGTGAACGAGGGTAACTTCCTTGGGCTTGTCAAACTCATTTCGAACTTCGATCTCACGATCAAGGAACATGTTTTGCGCTCTCAGATCCTCCCTGGAACAGCTTCCTATCTTTCTCCCGTAACCCAGAATAGATTCATCCATCTTTTGGCCCGTCAAGTACGGGGAAAGTTGCTGGGAAGAATCAAGAAAGCCAAATATTACGGCCTTCTCGTTGATTCAACGCCAGATTTGGCTCACAGAGAACAGCTGTCACAGGTTCTGAGAGACGTTGGTATCGATTACCGGCAGGAAGAAGTTTGAGTCAGAGAGTCGTTGCGATGGGGAAGTTGAAGAGAGCAGTTCTCAAGGCTCTGAAGCCGGAAGCCGAGACGCGTTGGAGCGCGGAGCTGAGCGGGTCGTAAACTCACATTCCCTGGAATTTGTTGATCTTCTTGATTGAGTGTCTGACGGCTCCAATGACATGGCAGAAACTCAAAAAAATGCCCACGACTTACTCGGGTAATTACGAGCTCCTGACCTTGCTTGGCTTCTGGTGTGATGTACACAAGCCGAGAAACATTCCGAGAATCCCGGTGGGCGAGCGAGTTGCTCTATTCTGAAGAGACAAAAACTTCTCAAGAATTCTGAGACTTCTATCTATGACTGGATGCTAACCAGGAACCGATTGGGAATCGAGCGAATATCACAGTCGCCCTCGAGATATCCGGAATGATTGTGAGATGAATTTTCCAAATCAGAAAGTCTCAACTGTTGACGATTGCTCCGAAATACCACCGCGGGCTGGGAGCTACCTGTTCTTTAATTCAGCCGCGGTCGACCGCTCTGAAAGCGGGTAACCAGTTTGTTCTGCGCACCATTATTTGAAATGATCATCTCTCGGTCAGGCTAATGAGGGCGTTGGATCTGGACACCATTGTTGAAGTTGCTAATCGGAAGAATTCTGCTCCAGGAGAAGTTACGTAGCCATGAAGGTCTACGGGAGGAAGTTCCATGAGCTAACGATAGCTCTCATAATTCCGGCTGCCAAACCCCAATCCACGGTATGTGGAGGAAAAGAAAGATGGACAGAGCATGGAATCTTATTGTGAGACGGAAATACATGCTCAATCAAACCCGATTATTGCCATGATGTCAGCATTGCTCTCGGGAGTCGATAGTTTTAGTCCCCTCCCGTGAACGTTGAAGCATCACATTCAGGTCGTCTTCTTTGGTAAACAGTCGATTCCCTCAGCTGTTCCCTCGCGACACCCAGACCACGGAAGCATCGTGACTCGTCATGCAAGCAAACCGGTACCTTTTCTTGAATCTTTCGCTGTGCTCGTTCTCCACCATTCTCGCTCGACAAGTCCAAGAGTCGAAATTGGGTCTCCCAACGTGCGATTCGAACGCTCGACCGCATCCGGGGCGCCCCATGGAGTTTTGGGGACTTGTCTCTATCTTTCTCCCATCACGGAAATATAGGGGAATGGCTCCACGCATGAATTTCCGGCAACTAAAATCTCAGGCTTCGCGCGCTCAGACGGCACTGTTGGACTCCACCGGCGCAGTGCGGGACAAAATGGCTTCTTGGGCGGAGAAGTCATTCCAGGATTGCTGTGGCGGTTCCAGGATCGGTATGGCGTCGGACGCAGAAGAAAATAAGCTTGTTGCTTCCGTCAAACAGTTGGGAACAGTTTCAATGGTGCCGCCTCTGGGAACCGCCTTCGAGTGTTTTCTTCCGCGGAGCTGGAATGGGTCCTCGACTCCGAGCCTGGTAACAACATGTATCTATTCTCCCGACTGATTTTATCCGTATCTCCAGCATTCTCACGTTAGAAGTTGACGGAAGGTGATTGCGACCATTTCCCCGCATCGATATCTAAGGCAGAGGTTCTCAAACTTTTCTGGTGGCGGCACGGCGCGACACCCCGAGCTCTTCAAGAAGTATGGTCAGACCGAGTTCGGAATCGCCCGTGACTCTCTGTCGTTTCACCCCGTGTCAATCCGGAATCACCGGCAGCCCCGCCCCATGCTCGAGGAGCCTATCTCGCGGCACCAATAGTGCCGCGGCACCTCGCGGCAGTTTGGTGCCGGCGGCACACAGTTTGAGAACCCCTGATCTGAGGTGAAAGATTCTCCAGGAATCACTCCCCCGAATGCCTCGATCAGTCCTGAAGACCCCCGAAGGCGCTATGCCAAAAACTCAGAAGAACATGGACTATGTACATCAAATATTTCTCTGAAATGAGCCGCCGTTCTCGTCTGCCGAGGTTCCGACGTGCGTCTCAGTGATGTTTATTCGCGACCAACGAAACAATTTCCTTGACTGGATGCAAGAGAATACGTTTTTAGAAAAAATATACTCGAGCTGTTTGCGGGTGATCGCATCCTCAGCCTCCGTCCAGCAAAATTGAGCTCATATTGCGCAGAGGAGCTCCACATCGAAGGAATGGTGCAAGTGGTCAAACCATACAATGATGAAACCTTCCGACGGTAGGAAGAAACCGGGGATGATGCCAAACTTCGACTCATCGGTTCGCAATCTCACGAAGGTGCGCCCGACGTAACCCGTCTCTCCAGATGGGGCTCTACCATATTCGATGCAGTTCTCCAAGTCCATTTTGGGTTCGAATTTGAGCCACCTTAGCTCACCGATCTCGGTGTTGCATGTCAGTATTTCAGCATTGGCCGGAAACGAAGTGCGCTGTAACGCACGACAGCTTTAGGAGTTTTGCCGTCTATCAGCATCCTCGTAAGTGGAGCTACCAGTTATGGGACTCCTCGTGTTTCGGCGCAATTTCTCAATGCCTAGAAGGTTCACGATAATTCTAGGGTCCTGTTTCGAGGAAGTCCGAACATGAGGCAGCAAAAAATGGGCTGGAGATACCTGAAACCGGGGCGTGCCCGGGTGGGGCCGAGGGGGCATGGCCCCCCAAAATTTCGATCCTGCCCATAGAGTCCTATGGGAGGGATCATCATCATCATCTGTTGCCCCCCCCCAAAACCCTGACAATGTGCCCTTGGCCCCCCCCCAAAAAAATCCTGTGCACGCCCCTGCCTGAAACGCGTCTCTTCTCCGTGTTTTGAGCACTAGAAAGCATGGAACGTCGAAATTGAGATGTAGATCGTTTTCTGGCCAATTTTCTCCCACTTTTCATTCGATTGTGATCCGTGAACTGCTCTTCATATGGGTATGAGCCTTGAGCTGACGAGACGCTAGCAAAACCAGCTCCCGGCTACCTTTGTGGCAAGTTCAAAACAGTTGGTGCTTGACGGTGATCAATGTTGTCCCAATATTGGTCGGGTGGGATTTCGACGGATTAAATCAATATTTCAACAGGAAAAAAGTTTCTTAACGGAGGATCTATATGTTTCTATAGCGTCACGAAACGCCGAACGATTACCCGTGCGGCGATTACCCGTGCAACGATTACCCGTGCAGCGATTGCCCGTGTAACGATTGCCCGTGTAGCGATTGCCCGTGTAGCGATTGCCCGTGTAACGATCATCTCTCTTATCACTGTCACGATCATCTCGCTTATCAGCGTAACCATCTTCTCGCGTACGATCTGCGGCGAATGGCTCCGCGAACTGCTAGCAAACGGCTCGGCGGAGGGCTCGCCGATCGGCTCGGAAACTGGTCCTCCAATGCAGCTCGCATTGCGAGCACTCAAAGTTCTATCTTTGGAACCCCGTACACGAGCAGATCTCCAGTTCGGTGCCATATGAGCATGACCCAACTCCCAAGAAACGCAAGCCCCAGGCGACGAATACGACCGCTAACACGAATCCTCTACAAAGTGTCCTCCACGAGGCTCCGCCCATGACCATAGCTAGCCTAATCTCCAGTACCGTTGAAAATCTGTCTGAATTATATTCGCCGACCACGACTGCTCGCATTCTTTCGAAACCGTGCAAACACACACTCTCGTGCACAGACGTGCATCTGATCCCCTTTCCATAACCTCTGGAAACCACCATATCATCCATTCAAGTTATATTTATACGACAAGAGAATATTACATCGAATATCATCCATGCGTCGGCGCAGTCCTCACTCAGCCATCCATCGTGAAAATCGTCAACTCATCGACTCCTTGACAACTTCGAAATTTAGAAATTTCGATGCTCAATTCGATGAGGACTTGCTGGCAATCATGGAAGACTTCGACAATCGATCTCCTGGAACATCGAAGCGCAAACGATCTCCGGAACGCGACCCCGAACATGAGCACACTCCGAAAAGAGGCAAACGAAAGACGACGACGACAATTCATACCGCGAAGAAGATTTCATCAAATCCTCGGATAACTTCTGGCGTCGAAACGGCCCCGCCTACGACGATCAGCAACCAGATCTCGAGTTCGGTGCCAAATCGCTCTGAAGCCCCATGGTCGATTGAAAGTGCTCTCAAAGCTTCGGAAACTTCAACACAGACTCTACTCGTCAAAGATCTGAGAGAAGGCTCCGATCTTTCGGTTCTCAAAGTGCACCTGCTCACTAAACCCCCTGAGAGAACTTGGAACAAGCCTGGATCGACGGGAAAACTGTGCTCTGTTCGGATGGCCGACGCCACGGGTGAGATTACAGTAGTAGCCTTTCGAAAAGCTCGCGATTAATTCTACCCGATACTCGAAATCGGATCTACGTACGATTTATCACGATTCAAGATTTCCCTCAGTGAATTCGCGCTTACTACTTTTGATTTGATTTTGAGTGAGGTCTCGGTTTTGATTCAAAGCACCTCAGCGCCGACACGGATCCCAGATCCTGTCTCCGAAACCCTTGCAGCTGTCGCTGAAAAACCCACGGTTCGCTCGGGAACACCCTGGGCATTCTTTGCCATGTGAGCGAAATCGAAAGTCTTACCACTAAAGCTACAGAAACAAAGCTTCAAAAGCTGAACATTCACATTGTCGACTCATCCCTCAAACGGATGACTTTGAGAATTCGGAATGATCATATCTCCGCTCTGAAACGCACTGACCCTTGCGTCATTTCCCTGCGCCGTGTGAGAACGCATATCTACAACGATACGTTATCCCTCACGGTCACTGAAAATTAGACTATCGATTTCAAACCCAAGTCCGCTCAAGCGACTGAACTGTCCAGTCCAGTGGTTCCCAAACTTTTCGTTCCCGCGGACCCCTCCCGATCGATCATGAGTTGGTGCGGACCCCCAAGTTTCCAATGCCACTTGAGTGTTTCAGGCACGCCCAGCATTTACACTATTTTTTCAGCTTGACAGTGAAGCCAAGTTTCTCGAAGATCTTTTTTGTTTTTTGTTGGAAATCTCTTTATTCTTGATAAAGTTATATACAGGGTGTGTACTTTAAGCTGCAACATCTTCGGCCCCTCCGTGTTTTGGTCCGCTACTCGGTTAATTCTTGTCCGACCGGGGCGATCTTTTTTGATCAAAAGCTCTAAGCAAGACGCGTCTTCTCGTTCTTTATTGTTTGAAATCGCTTGAGAATTGCGCCTCCAGATCTCCAGAGCCGTTCAAAGCTAACCCTTTTCTTCCTCACTTCCCCCTGAAAGAACCGTTCGCCAAATGGTCAATTCTCAACCGATTTTAAAAAATAAAAAGAACGAAAAGAATCCTCTCTCACCCAGCAACAAAACGCGCGCGGCAGATCGAGAATCGGTTGCGAACTGGAGGAATAACAGCCAGTTCAAAAGACCATAAAGTTGAGCCCGTCTGAGCCCCATTCCATGCAGGCTCTTCGTGAATCGTCAGGGGACACGGGATCAGCGTCGGGTGATTTTTCAGTTGAAAAAAGAGTCAACAGATCGACCCGTCAGCTTGACAAGAAACTCTGCCGTTGGAGAGTTTCCGAGTCGGTTCCCCTGGAGATTCACGAAGAGCTCGCATGGAACGGGGCTCGGACGGGTCTTTTGAACTGGCTGTTATTCCTCCAGTTCGCAACCGATTCTCGATCTGCCGCGCGCGTTTTGTTGCTGGGTGAGGGAGAATTCTTTTCGTTCTTTATTTTTTAAAATCGCTTGAGAATTGACCATTTGGCGAACGGTTCTTTCAGGGGAAGTGAGGAAGAAATGGGTTAGCTTTGACCGGCTCTGGAGATCGCAATTCTCAACCGATTCCGAAAAATAGAAAACGAAAAGACGCGTCTTTTCGCTTCCTTCCGCACGAAATGATACAAATTCTCTAATACCATTTGAACTCGCAACTATAACTTATCCAACTCTTTGACTTCAGCATAATTTTTCCACGTTGAATAAATCTTTTGAAACCCCTTAATTAATGTGTTTTTGTTGATTTCAACTCATCATAAACCCCTCTTCTCATTATTAACGGATCCTCCGCTTACGCTTTGAACTCGTTGGAAACCTCTCAGGTTTTTTTGAAAAACACAGTCTGGTACGGAAAGCCACTTCCTTGGCTTCCACCTGTCCAGCATTTTGAGCCTGGTTAATTCTCTAACGGACAGCGGGCACCCATTGAGTGTCCCATAACTGGTACCTCCACCAAATGATCGTGCGAGTGTGAGGCATCAGGATCACAAGCCCCCGTAACGAAATCGGATCCATCAAATGTGCAGTCGAAACGAAGTATACGACCAGATACTTACGTGCGTAATAGGTTTGTCCGTGCCTCTCTTGAAGTCGACGGGATAAATAACAGCTCCAGAGTGGGTTCGATACGTCGTTACCAGCTCGCCATCATACCAAGCTCGCATGACGTAGACATGGCTGCCTTCTGTCTCGTTGCCGAGAAAGTAGAAACTCCCTAAAGTAGCGCTGAAAGAATAATTGAACATTGGAATGATTTCTTCGCTCTGAAAAGCGTTTCAGGCGCGATCATCCCGTATTTCGGAGTGGTAATTTGTTGATTGCAAGATTTCTCAAGCCGCGTCGACAGACTTCTCACACGTGGAGTGTTTCAAGTCCGGCGCCCGGTCCGCTCAGTATCTTGACACCACCCCAACCAACCGAACGACATTCTACAGGTACAATTTCATCCCCTAAAGTTTGCGTCATAAACTTTCAGCCTGTTCCATGTTCGACAACACGACTGCTGACGACGCGATTGATCTACATGTTATAGGATGTGAAAGCGATATCTCCCAATGTCCAGACGCGGAGAGGACGGTCGGGTCGGGTTGTCAGCAGTTTCCGAGATCACCGATGTAATTTGATTAATCACCCAAGGACAGCGGGCATTTGTTAAGAAAACGGTCTTGAGGCTCGAGTGGATCTTTCGCTGAGCAAACCCGCTGTTCGGTTCGGGAAGGCCCTCATCACGTTATTTGCATTACAGTTCATCACGAATCGAGGAATGTTGCGGGGCATGCACTGCCCGTGATTACCGCGTCATTGCAGGCGACAGCCTGCTGCTGAACTCACTTTAGCGGCAGCGTTGATTTAGCAACAAACGGTATCCACAAACAAATTGTCGGGATCGCTGAAGTCATTTCCACAGGAGAGTAGACAGATAGTCAGTTCTGATCACGAAAGATGTTCGACGGAGCTGACAAAATCTTTGGCAGCGAGTTACATAAGCCTCCGTCTCCAGGGGGAAGGGTAGGCTAATCGGTTCCACGTGAGCTTGTTTTTCCAGTCGTTCTCGTTATTTCCGCCGAGCGCCCTGGAATGATGCCCTGCTCTCGTTGTGTAGAGAACCCCGATTGGTTGTTGGTGATGACTCACCGGTGCATTTCGCTCCGAGGGCGCTGACTTCCGATATCCGCATCAGGATCGCTTGGCGTCCTAGCTCGGGTGTTTACGCTGGGGCGTTCAAACTTCAGTTCATGAACGTGTTCGGAGATGATCCCGACTCAAGATCGCGAGCGCATATTATATGACGGTGTCCCATCATGAATCTTAAGAGGATTGACTCCGAATCAGGGGTCGGGGTGTGCGTTCCAATAACGCTTATGGATCTTTCCAGAGAAATTCTTCGATACAGCGCTCCTTGGGACCCCTCATCTTCAGGATAACGAGACCAGAATCCGACGGCGTTCGGATCCTCGTCCATTGATCCGGTACAATGCTCGGGCTAGTTTAGGTGCCTAACTCGGTCCTGTTCCGGTTGCCCGACTCCCGATCGCCCGACTCCCGATCGCCCGACTCTCGATCGCCCGACTCCCGGTTGCCCGCCGCCAAAAGTTTCGTTCTTCCCGCCAATCTCGAATCGGAGCATGCAACCGCGTGCTTACGACGCGTGAGACGAATGAAGCGCACCTGCGATCCTCATGGAATTATTCGTATTCGCTTTAATTTACAGAGGTTCCATGATAAAGTTTCCAAGATACAAAGTTTCGATGAATTAATGATACGAACGCTAGAAGTTGAAAGCCACCAAACGAAGGTATTGGTCGAGGTCAATGTTCGAAGACTCGAACCGTTGAACAAATTCCATGAACTTTTCATTGAGCCTCTTGTACTTTGCATCCTTCCGTGGTGGTGCCTGTCCCATGCGCAACAATAGCATAACGGTCCTGAATTTTTTCTCTTGATCCTTGATGTGTTTGATCAATACGAAGATGCTGACGTGTTTTTTGCCGACGACGGAGTTGAAAGCATGGTGCCACCCTTCCAGATGGTTTGTCGTGCGGATTCCAAAGTTCCGATAGTGGTTCCACATGAACCGCGGAAACGTATCACTCTCAAGCCAAGTTCTTACGATGTAGTCCTTGAAAGCCTCCGAGGCTTGATACGCTGGATGGTCCATGGATGGCGACTGAGCACTTATTTGAAGCCATGCATCATCGATACGTTCTAACGGAATCATTGAAAGTGCAATACAGGACCGCCTCAAAAGTTTCACTTCTGGGTCGTCATTGAACGCGCCAAGGCCAACCTGTTGGGCTTTTCGAGAGATACACTGACCAAAGTGAAATCTGCAACCCTTGATCTCGGCCGACGGGAAAACTTCTCTGATGGCTTTTATGACTCCAACTTCGAAATCGATATGAAATCTGTTCGGCCTGAACAGAAGATTGATCGAAGTCGTATAGTTCTTCACCAGCGACAACATCCTGACATAGGTCTCTGTCCGTTTATCGGGCAACAGGAAATAGACGAATGGTATCATCTGACCCATGAAGAGACCATGAAGCGAGTACAATTGTGTGAACAATGTAGGCACTACATGGAAGGTTCCATCCATGAGGATTGTTTCTGAGTCACACATAGCGCCTAGAAGCTCCGCGGTTGAAAATCCGAGGATTCGATCGTCCCCTCCATCATCAAAGAGCAGGAAATCTTTCCCATCCGCCGTCTTCCGCCATTCGTCATCAAGGACGATCTCGGTCAATTTTGCGGTAGCTTCGGTCTCAACTTTGCTCGGTGGCGATGGAGTATAGTTCTGGCTGCATCGCAACTGGGAACTCCAGCTCCAACTTCCTCGTCGACGAAAATTTCCTGCAGTTCGGTGACAGTTGGTGTGATGAGCTCGTCGTAAGTTTCTTTGATGCCTTTGTCAGGCCTGGAAAGCACGGCATCCTTCATTTTGCCGATAGCATTCAATTTCACAAACTGCGTGTCGTCTGCCTCGTGAGAATGATTGCGGATGAGTCTCAGTAGCGTGAGATCGGGCTCCTTTGGAAGACAGAACGTGGCATAAGATACGATTCAGAAGGGAGTATCGCGCCGATTGTTCATAATATCAAGCGTCGAAAACGATAGAGGTTTTTTTCGATCCTTACCTGACTGAGTGTAGCTCGCGCTAAGCACTGCTCCCGTCTCTTTTTGACACAACTACAGTAGATTTTTCCGTTCTTCGATTTCTCCGTTTCGTACAAGAATCCTTCTATTCGAAACAAGTGCTTGCCTCTGCTTGAGAACACCTTCTGCACTTCCATCATCGGATTTCACAA
>JARNKU010000299.1:0-26339 GCA_031001835.1 Lepidoglyphus destructor | reverse complement strand
CTGTTAACGGCGTAGTGACATCATCAATTAGCGAACGGTGCCAGATCGATTTCTGCATTTCGGAAGGGAGTTCCGGGAGGATCCAAGCGGTCTCAACGAATCGCGGCTCCTGGGGTGCAAACCCATGGTGCACTAAGGTGCGAAAGCCAAGAGCTGCGTTTGAGGTCACAGTTCGCGGGTGGACCCTATGGTGAAAAGTCAGGAAGAATTCCGGGCGGTATGGCTCGAGTCGTCCCCGGGAAAGTATCACAGTTCGCGGAGTGGACCCTATGGTGAGACGTCAGGAAGAATTCCGGGCGGTTGGTAGCGGTTCCCGGTTCCCGGAGTGCGAGCCCGAGGTGCACAGAGACCCTGAGAATCCATGAAGGGGCAGTGGAAGATCGCTCGCGCGTCCCTTCCATGTGCCGCACGGAATGGAAATCACTAAACTATTCAGTTGCAAGAGAAAATTCGGTCGACATTCCGTTGCAGCTGACTGAATATATCAGAGGTCAAAGAGATACCTCCGGTGTTCTCTGCGTGAATAAGTCGTCTAACCGCGTGTTGACATTAGATCAAACAACGTTAACGAAGTAACCGGAAACCGGCCTCCGCAAATGTCCGCGCCAATGAAATCATCGCATCGCGCGCGAAAAATCCCAGCCAATGAAATCATCGCATTGCACCTACGACTTCCGTCACAACGCCCTCACTCTCTTCTCCGGATCAGCGATCCTAAGAACGTGTCCCACGTTAAAAAGCTTTGCACACTCCAAATTTAACCGACAAGCGATCGTCGTCCGAACCGGTGGGACTCAGAACGATGTAATCTTCGAGTCTCTTCGATGGCACTTTTCGCCGTTTCGCTTCAGATGATGTGGTTTGGTCGGGGACTTGTATCGATGCATTTTCCGCGATCTGTTCGGCCTCTTTCCAGAATGTATCGAACACTGCATCGGTCCTCAGAGCTCGAAGGGTTTCAACAGTTGAACTCGACAAATCGAGTGCTTCTGTTAAGCTCACGGAAGCGCCTTGAAGATATCCGACAAACTGTTGACTTCGCTGAGAAGTCGGTCGAGAATAACGAGCAAGAGAACTGTTCTGAAGCACATCAATTCGTTCAGATACCCTCTACAATGGACCACGTCGTCAGTCACGCCTGCTTCGAGCATCTCTCTCAGCGCTTCTATCGTGGCTCTTAAACGACATTTAAAGTATGAAATGCCTTTCCGCTTACTGAACCATCTAGTGTCGCAGGTTTGCGGCATTTTCAGTACAGGCTGGCCGAGTCGATCTTGAGCCCTCTCAAAATACCCCGCTCTCCTAGGGGATCTGCTCTGAAAACTCTGTATCGCTTGAAGAAGACTTAGCAAGTCACGAATGCACGGAAGTCGAGAACTGCACTCAACAAGGACGAGATTTAACCTATGAGCGTGACAATGTACGAAAGGACAGTCGCCCCCGACTAGGTTTCCGATGCGGGCTCTAACCCCTGATACATCTCCGGACATCACTGATGCGCCATCATATGACTGTGCGACGCATCGATCGAGCTTGAAACCATTCTCACGCATCAACGAGGTGATGGCCTTCGAGATTGAAGCGGCGTCGAATTTTTCCAGCTTGACAAATCCGATGAATCGTTCAACGATATTCGCTTTACGTGTATATCTCAGACAAACACTCAACTGCTCGGATCCGCTCGTGTCACGTGTCTCATCAGCCATGAGAGAGAAGCAGGAAGAATCTTGCACCTCTTCGACGATTTTTCGGAGAACCAGAGAGGCACAAATTTCAAGAAGTTCGTTTTGAACTTGCGCACTCCTATATCGCGCATTTTTCGGAAGTCGGGCAGCAACTTCAGCTAGCTCGGGATTCTCGTCCATGAGAAAATCCGACATTTCGCGGAAGTTGCCTTTATTTCTGGAACTGACTTTTTCATCGTGAGCCCGGAGCGCAATCTCTTGCTTTGCGCAGAAAAGGAGAATCTTCACGTAATGCGCGAGTACCCTGCGATTCCTCAGTATTTCTTGCTTCCGCTGGGAACTCAACTGGCCAGAGACGGCACCTGCTACTTTGGAGGATTTGTACGCTAGGTACTTTTCGATCGAAAAGCGATGGTCTGGGCTCTCCCAGTGAACTTTGAAATCCCGAAGAGCGTTCCTCCAAAAGCAATATCCAGTCGTGAGTTTCGATGATTTCCTCGAGAATTGTCGACACACAAAGCAGAAAGCTTGATCTCGCTCTTCTGAGTATTCGAGGTAAGAGTATTTCTTGAACCAAGCAGCTTTGAAAGAGCGAGTCTGTGTGCCGTCGACGCTCTTGGGATATGATTCCAAGATGGGCTGAGCCGGAACACTATCACGCGAAGCGCCGAGATCACACGGTTGTGAATCTTCGGGCGACGTCGGATTCGGTGAGCTGCACAATTCATCTAGAAATAATTAGAGCCTCGACTGAGTGAGACAAAATCCTCGGCACCATTCGCAAGCAAAGCATCTTCTCATGGAAATCGTAAACAAAACTCTGCTTTTTTTAGTATATGTCCGACTCACCGTTCTGACTGTCTTCTGGGGAATCCTCATTTTCTTTGTCATGTCGGTCCCGAAAGAAACTGGTTAAAAGTTTTTGCTTCTCCATACGTTTTTGTATGGAATCATGAGACGCGACAGATCTCGCTGAGATACTCGCAAAAGATTGATAACCCTCGTGTTCGAAATGCTTCTGTTGACAATTTCAAGCTCCGGAGAGTGAGGGAATAATTGCGCGCGGAGGCTTTGCGAACGGAGAGCGCGCGCACAGACTTCGAACGGTTCCAAGGAAGTCGAACCAAGTTATTGACGATAAATCCCGTCGAGAGATCTAGAACTCCGGCAATTTAACGCTCTACTGCAGATCGCACCCCATATTCCGAGAACATTTAGGAGGAATACGTTTATAGATTCATTCTGATGATTTCCCGGAATTGAATGAAGCTAGCTTCATCACTTTTGGAAAACATGAAGCTAAAGCAACCAAAATTCACCCTGGCGACGCCACTGACCTCATCCATGTATCAAGCAGACACAGGTCGCGATTGAGGTCACGGATCAGGTCAGGGAGAGAAGGACCTGAGACCACGCAGCTAGTATCATCAGCGTACAGTAGAAGGTCAGCGGACTCAACACATGCCGGGAGGTCGTTGACAAAGATAGAGAAGAGGGTCGGCCCAAGAAGACTTCCCTGGGCGATGCCAAGTGAGAGACGGACCTCAGGAGAGACGACACCATCGACGTCAACGAATTGCGAGCGATCTGACATTAAAGAGACGATAAGGCCACACGCAACCTGGTCAAAGCCATACCCGCTGAGTTTTTGCCCGAGGATTGATGGGCAGACTGAATCAAAGGCCTTCCGAATATCGACAAAGCAAGCCAACGAGTGGTCGCCGCCGTCCCTAGACCGGCGGAGACGTTCCAGAAGAGAAACTATGGCGTGATGGGTGGATCGGCCGGCTCTAAACCCGTATTGCGAGTCAGTAAGTATGTTATAAAAGTTGAGGTGGTCAGAGATCTGGTCCAAAATGACTCTCTCGAAGATTTTGGAGAACGGGTCCGCAATCGAAATCGGACGATAATTAGCAGGGTCCAGGGGATCACCGCCCTTGTGTAGGGGGATAACGCGGTATTTCTTGAGCCTTGAAGGAAAAAATCCGGTGGAAAGACAGCGATTTACGATATCAGTGAACGGCCCCGCGATCAACGGTGCCAGATGCTTAAGAACGGATACGGGTATTTGACCATCACAGACAGAGGTTGGCTTGGGGTGTTCAAGGATGAAGAGGACACGGCATGCCGAGACAGGTTTGAAGGTGAATGGGTATGGACAGGTAGGAAAGTTCTCGGGTAGGGAGTAGGGGCCCGGCAGTACGTTGGACGGGACTTGATACTGATGATGATGATTTATTGACTGACAAGAGTCGGCGCGCTGTGAGGCAGACGCGCCAAGATTAGAAGCATCACACAACATCTCCCTCCCTTAAGATATTACATTATTTGTCTTTACGAAGTAGTTAGTTGAGTACACAAATTGTAGCGGGAAGCTACGGTGAAAAGATTATCTTCGGAATCTTCTTTCTCGAGCTGCGTCGTGGTGTGTCGCGTATGGTTACATTAGAACACTTTCGTTTCCTGGAGATTCGATCTGACTGACAAGGAAGGTGCACAACCTCGACCTGGAGTTTCGCGGCCAAACTCGCACAGAGACTTGGGTCGGGCTCACTGATACCAGGGACGTTTTTAGAATCGGCTAAATAAGTGAGGAATTTTTTTCGGCGATACAAAGTTGGCTAAAATCAACGATCCGGGGCGCTTCTACGCTAAAAAGGCCGGAATGGGTACAAATGATGAAATTTCAAGTTTGTATTTAGCCGATTTTGAACACGTTTCCAGTATGAGTGACATAAGCCCATGACTATCTGCAAGTTTGGTCAAGAAATTCCAGGTTGAGGTCGTGCACCTCCCTTGTGAGATGTTCTCCGTGCGTCTGGCAGGGGGTCGGAGCGAAGTTTTCTCGTCACGGTCTTTTGCTTCTGAGAGTTCGGTTTCGGAGTCTTTCGTGGTGTTGCGTGGAGAGCTCGTCGTTTACTGCGAACAGATGGTAGCCGCCGTTTACCCGATCGTCTAGAAGCGAACTTTGACGATGCTGGAGTGAGTCTTAGATGTTTTCGGTTTCGTCGGATTACGGTGCCGTCATCCATTCTGACTCTGTACGAACGTGGCGCTACTTCTTCCATGCAAGTTCCGCTCAGCCATCTCCCCGTCTTGACAAGAGGTTGGACTCTCAACCGTGAGCCCTCCCTGAGACGTTTCAATGGTCGAGCCCTTTTGTCGTAACTCTTTTTCCTGGCTTTCTTCTTTAAGGCGTTCACAACTATCTGTGAGTCGTTGTAGATGTATCCCTTGTCTAAGGTTGAGGGTAGTTTGCTCCTCAGTGGTCGCGCGAAAAACTTCTGTGCTCGAGTCGAGCCATCGGATTGAACCGAATTCCGAAGCTCGAGTAGAGCGTAGCTGAAGTCCTCGCCGTTCAGCGTGCACTTCTTCAAGAGACGTTTCGCAACTTTGACCGCTGCCTCTGCTTTCCCGTTGCTTTGCGGAAAGTAAGGTGACGATGTAACATGAGTAACACCCCAAGAAGACAGGAACTCGCGGAAGATCTCCGATGTGAACTGGGTACCATTGTCACTGTGGAGTTCGACCGGAGCACCATACCTTGCAAAATGCTTTTCGGTCGCCGAAACAATTCTCTCTGCAGTCGTGTTGCAGCCGAAATCATCTACTTCGAAAAAGTCGGACTTAACGTCAACCGTCACCAAGTAGTTCCTGTTGTTACAGGAGAATAGGTCCTGATAAACGATTTGGAACGGATATGTCGCCTCTGTAGTCATCATGAGTGGTTCTTTCTGTTGACGCGGCATGTATGCGAGGCACGGGCTGCATGAATCGCACCAGTCCCTGAGTTCGAATCTGAGCGAGGGCCAAAATACACAATCTCTGACCCTCTTCCAAGATGCGATGAAACTATAGTGACTGGAATGAGCGAGCCCGAGCATCTCACGACGAAGCGAGGTCGGAATGAAGGTGGCGGATCCTTTGAAAATCAGTTGTGAGTCTGTGGTGAGCTCCGCTCTGTATTTCCAAAACTGTCGTAGAATTGTTGAGCATTTGTCTTTCGATGGTGGCCAACCCGTTGTGATGACTTTCCTCAGAGCTACACACTCAGGATCCTCGGTGCTGGCCGATTGTAAGCGCTTGAGTGTCGAATTCTTGAGATTCGCAAGAGCTGATATGTCCTGCTTCGCGAGCTCCACTCTGAATATCAAGGCTTCGTCCAGTGGAGTGTGGTGTGTTTCTTGGAAAACGTCTCGGCTTAACCAGTCAGCGAGACAGTTCGACTTGCCGCTCACATACTTGACTTCCATGTTGTATTTTTGGAGAGTGAGCAACATACGCTGAAGTCTTTTGGAGTTGTCTTGTAGCGGTTTCTTGAAACAACCGACGAGAGGCTTATGGTCTGTTTACACTGTGACTTGAGGGTGGCCGAAAATATAGTGCTCGAATTTCTTGCAGGCAACTACTATCGCAAGTAGCTCTTTTTCTATGACAGCGTAGTTTGTCTCAGCCGGATTGAGAGCAGAAGAGCAAAAATCGACGGGTCTGTGATCCTGCAGCAAAACCCCACCAACTCCGTTCTTGCTGGAATCGGTCTGAATGCGGATCGGCTTCGACACATCAAAATACGCGAGAACCGGTGCCGAAGTCAAGGCACTCTTGATGTCGTCGAAGGCCCTCTGCTGGGATTTCATCCAAGCAAAGTCCACGTTGTCTCTCAGAAGCAGTCGTAACGGTGCGCTCAGCTCAGAGTATTTGGGGATGAATTTACTCAGATAGTTCGTCGCTCCCAAGAATCGTAGGAGGGCTTTCTTGTCCGTTGGAGCGTTGCATTTCTGGATCACTCTGACCTTTTCGGGATCCGGTTTGACACCTTCCCTCGACAGTATGTGGCCCATGTACTTGACCTCAGGAACACACAGGCGCAGCTTCTCTCTGTTAAGACGAAGGTTCATTTCTTTGCAGCGCTGAAGGAAAGCTCTCAAATTGGCCAAATGGTCCTGGAAATTTTCGCCATGTATCAGGATATCATCCGCGATGATCTCGATGCCGCGAAGGTTTTCCAAGGCCTGGACCTGCTTTGCCTGATAGATTTCAGGGGATACATTCAGACCCTGCGGCAATCGTTTGTATTTGAAACGACCGATTGGGGTCCAGAATGTGGTCAAGTTGGTCGACTCGTCCTCAAGTTCACATTGAAAGAAGCCGTCGGACGCGTCAGCGACGGAAAAATACCTCGCCTTGGTCAATCTGGGTAGAATGTCGGATAGCACTGGTAGTTGATAGTGAGATCTCCTTGTCGCCTTGTTCAGATGATAGGGATCGAGGGTGACTCTTAACTTTTTGCCCTTTTGAGCAACAACAAGAAGCTGACTGATCCATGGAGTTGGTTCATGAACACGAGCGATGATGTTCTGCTTCTCCAGCTGCTTTATCCTGTCGATTATCTGCGACTTCAGCGCTGTAGGTGTCCTGCGTGGCGGACACTGCACGGGTACTGCGTCGTTTTTCAAGTTGATCTTCACCTTGCCGGGTAAACGGCCTAACCCCTTGAATACTTCGTCGTAATCTTTGATGAGATTAGAGAGCTGGTCGCTATGTTGTGCGGAAGATACCTGGTTAACAAACTCGACGTTGTCTCCCAACGTCTCCCAACTGTAGGAAACCGAGCGCGACCGACGTTGGACCGCCCAGTAGCGGCTCCTCGGACACGTCAACAACTTGAAGAGTTGTCTTAACGACGCGGTTGTTGTTAACCAGTGTGGTGGAAACCTCACCGAGGCTTCTGTGGTGCTCCCCGAAGTAAAGACGTAACCTCTTGTTCGATTTGGTCATTGGGGCCATGATGTTTCGCTCACGAAGTTCGAGATAGATGGTGTACGGCAGCAAATCGATCGTTGCTCCAGAATCGACCTGAGCTCTCAGAGGGTGATCACCGCCGCTGTGACGGATGTGAACTGTCCCGAATATGCGTTTTCTACTAGACTGAGCAATGTCCACCGAGAAAACGTCTTCCGAATCGGATGTCTCTCCGCTCTCAGTTTGACTGTCGTCGGTTAGACAGTCTTCAATGAGATTCACCCTGTTCAGGCTGCTACAGCAAACGGCATAGTGACCGATTTTCTTACATTGATCACACCGTTGATCCCTGGCCGGGCATTTGCTTTTTAGCATGGGATGTGTCAAGTCACAGAAGTTGCAACGTCGAGAAGATTGCGCAGCGGGTTTCTTGGAGAACCCCGGCGAGTTCGACTGTCACTCATTTAGTTTATGTTTTCAGTTGAGGAAAGGGTTGCATCGACGTTCGCTCTCTCTGCTGGAAGCGTGTGCGCAGATCGACGAATGCTCACCAGTACAGATTGGAGATCGTCTTTTTCGGCCTGAATCAGCCGTTCCTTTATCCGAGAGCTGGAGAGACCAAACACAAGTCTATCACGCATGAGTTCATCCTTGGCCGCTACCGGAAAGTCGCAGTCATCGGCTAGCTCTCTCACTTTTTCGATGAACCGCTCAATATCCAGGCTGCCTTGCGTGCATTTGTAGAATTTTTCACGACTCAGGAGAATCGACTGCTTGCCGCAGTATTCTTTCTCCCACGCATCGATTGTTGTCGACAGTTCAAGGCTCGGCTCATTTTTCGTCTGGGCTGCGTCCGTCTCTTGCTTAGTTGGTTCGACGAATCGTACCTCAAGGGCTCGGAGCTTGCTTTTGCACTCTGAGCCCAGAGCGGTTCGAAAATGGGACACCTGAATGTCCGGTGCTTGTTGATAGACTCCGTTGGAAAGGGCATAATCCAAGAAGTCCTCCTCGAATTCAAGCCATTTCTTGCGGCGATTCACAGGGAACAGCGGCAGAGGTAGAGGCAACGGCAAGGCTCCGCCGTTGGAGTTTCTCGAACTGTGAGGCATCTTGCCCGATGATCAGGAACAGGATTTCAACGATGGCTGGGCTGAATGAACTTCTGACACCAGTTGTAGTTAACTACACAGGGAACTACAGAACTGAGAACACAATCGTTGTGTAGTCGAGATTGATACTGATGATGATGATTTATTGACTGACAAGAGTCGGCGCGCTGTGAGGCAGACGCGCCAAGATTAGAAGCATCACAGAACACCAAGGAATAGCCGAGTTTTGTGCGGCCTCCTCGGAGAAATATCCATATTCATGCGAAAAAATGCATGTCACGGGAGGGGTTCGATAACGCCCAAGCTAACAACTCAGAGACAGCTCTGGCGACCCTCCGACCGCTCAGGGGCTTACGCCGTGACGAAGGGTTGCTACCACAGAACTTAGAACTCGCTTCACTCCTTCAAGAGGGAATCTGGGACCGATTCTGAGCCCTTACTTTCGTTACATAAGCGTCACATGGATGACGAAGTACGATCAATCTGCACCCAAGGTGCCGGGAAAGACGTTTTCCCGTCAAAACAATGGCTCCCTCTAGGCTTCCACGCGTGGACGTTCTCGAACACGTACGACCACCACGTCTGGTCCCGCGCCCAGTGCATCCTTCCTCCGTGTGGGACCCGTGCCCAGTTCTAGTTCTACTCAGACGGACGCGAGTTCCCTGTCCTCTACCACACAAGCTCCCTGAGGTACTGGCCTTCCGGTCGCTCGTGATCGTATGTTCGAGAAACAGGTTTTTATCTCGAACATCGACCCATCCATAGATGCTGCGCTTATGTACAACTTCCTCAACAAAAATGGCATCAAACCAAAATGGGTAATTCAGACCAAACCTGCATACGACTCATATTCCTCCTTCATCGCTGCTGTTACCGACTTTCCTTCGATTCACTCTTCGACAGGGAACGGAAACTTGGACTCTGGTCGGACGGAACCCTGATCAAAGAGTCCTCTCCACAAAAAAGCTATACCGTGCTGACTAGGTTCCCCGTCCTCAAGACAGCCCAGGCATGACTGCCCCGGCATAAAACAACTCCTGACTCCGATGAGTACCCGGAACCGTCCGACTTCCTCGACCCCTGCCCGACCATTAAAATCCTATCCTTCAACCCTGCTTCCATCTGCAAACCCCAGGCTTGCGATAACCTGCAACTCTACTCAACCACTCATAATCTAGATGCCCTTGCAATCTGCGAGACTTGGGCTGCCCCCTCTCTGAGTGACGCGGAACTGTCATGCAATGGCTTGTTCGTAGTCATTCGCGAAGACCGCCCCGCTCGTGGAGGAGGCGTCTGCCTCCTGATCAGGCCCTAACTCCATCCCATAGGTGTGGAGCTTCATGACTACCCCGACACTGAGATCGCCGCTGCCGACATTCTCACCGGATCGATCGACCAGTGTCGAATCATCGTCGCATATTTCTCTCCGACCGGCTCGGCCGACATTCTCTCCCATCGAATGACTCGCATGGTCGAACATCTCTCCCGATTATGTGACTTGACGACGTCCCCTGTTTTTCTGCTCGGCGATTTTAACCTTCCCGACATCTCGTGGTCCTCCCCCAGACAATCTGGCCCCACAACTCACAACAAGAGAAGGCAGATGGAGAAGCTAGTAGAAAAGCAAAAAAGCAGCCCGAAACCTCAGCTGGAGGGAAGAAAGGCAAAGTTCGAATTCCAAAATGGTCAGAAAACGAATGCCTCCCATTTCAAGAGATTCGAAGACCGCAAATTCAGTCCTGCGGGACTATCGGGATCTATGAGCAATCAGTATTCATTCGTCGCCTCGGAGACCCACTCATATCAGCAGCAAGTAGATCATGCATCCATATTTTGTTCAGAAAAACATCCTAGTAATAAGTGCAGGAAGTGGCGAGGGCGACATCGAGAGTGTTGTGTTCAAAAACGGACGACATCGCGACGTCGGCTTCACTGACGATCGCAAGCGGGTTCGCAAACGCGCACATGGTCAAAATGATCGAGGTGTCAAAAAGGATGATTCCGACGGGATTCGTCGAGATAATCGGAAATGGCCACCGAACAATCGGCAGGATAATGTTGGATACAGGCAGTCAAAAAACCTTGATAACAAATAAGTTGGCCGAAGAACTCAATGCGAGAACGGTGGCCATGGACAAGTTCTACCTCCAAACTGCAGGGCACGCGGTGCCCAGGAAATGCAAAGGGAGGATCGTCGAAATAACTTTAAAAATTGCAAGTGTTTTCACGCAAGCGTGAAACCGAGAACGGAGGATTCCGTTCCTGAAGGGGATTCTGATGAGATTGCATGATTCTCTTTAGCTAGTAACGCGATCGAATCATAAGTCATCGTCTCAGTCGTGTAAATCATCAAAGCTGATCCCATGTCCCCACCTGCACACTCACCGACAGCTTTGTTGTGTTAATGACGGCTATGAAAAAAAAACGCCTCGACACAGTGAGTTGAGATCAAAGTTTTTATTCAAACCAAGAATATGTGATGGCTGGAATCGAGTCACCCCTGGTGGAAACCATGAGAGTGAACCTAAGAGATGCACATCATACAAAGCACCCCAGAACATCAAAACTTCATGCAAGACTGGCGACAAAAAGACAGAGAAGCGCAATCGCTTCTGGGGGACGACCCAATCATGGAGCAACGGGAACGGTGGAGCGCCTCGAGATTCCCAAGACGGCACATATTCACTCGCTACCTAGTTCACGGGTACCACCATCGACTCTGCTCCACTCCGGGCCACCACGACCCATCAGACGCTTGTATATGCAATCTATGAGGACAGAACTGTCCACGCTATCACGCACTTGTATGTGAGGTCAACCCGACCCTGAGGAGTCTTGGGGAGGAACTGGACTGAGTCCTACTATGTCAACAGACATGCAATAGATCTTGTTATATATATATTCAAACCAAGAACCGTTCGCCTCGATGACTCGCTCCAATCGCGGGCGGAAGCTACGGCACGCAGGTTTTGAGTTATCCTTGGAAGTGCTGGCAAACGCTATCCCGAGCGAGGTTTCGTATTGGACTTCTTTCGCATTTGTTTCCGAATTATCACAACAAAGTTGTCGGTGAGTGTGCAGGCGGGGACGCGAAGCTCAGACGGGCTCAACTTCGAGGTCTTTCGAACTTGCTGTTATTCCTCCAATTCGCAACCGATTCTCGATCTGCCGCGAGCGTGGTATTGTTGGGTGAGAGAGGATTCTTTTCGTGGGTTAGCTTTGACCGGCTCTGAAGATCGCAATTCTCAACCGATTCCGAAAAATCGAAAACGAAAAGACGCGTCTTGCAAGAAGAGAAATCGCTCCGATCGGACAAGAATTGACGGAAGTAACGGAACAAAACACGGAGGGGCCGAAGATGTTGCAGTTCGAAGTACACACCCTGTACGTACTTTGCGTCTTAGTTGTTCCGGCGCCTCTCTCTTGGTGCGGTGGCGATCAGAAGTTGGAGCTGGCATCTCGATTCACGTGGCTCACTGTTCAGTTACTGGAAGCGAATAATCGTTCTCGTCGGATCATAGGGATGACTTTAATCAAGGCGCCGGCTGGCGAACCGCATTGCACCGGCTCGTAGATCGGCGCTGAACGATGCACTGGTTCGGGAGGCTGGGTACAGCATCGGCTATGGCGCCCACATCAAGGGGTCACGGGTCCACTGAGTCTCAGTGAGAGAGTCATGGATATGCAAGCGCTGAGACGCTGACCTGAACACGGACGTTTTCAAGACAGAACTTTGTCATGGAGCCAATGCTGCAGATGAGTGGCGTCCTCGTTGGGGTTCCTCCTGGACTCCGGGCCGGTTCTATGCGCTTCTGTGCCCAAGGCGCGCCAACCGGGACTTCATAGTCGAGAATCTCGACTCGAGATTCGTTGAGATGCACGCCATGGGGCTCGATGGTCGAATCGGCAATGCCGACTCCTGTGCGAATGAGGATTGCTTGCTTAGAGAAGCTGGAGTGATTTGTGTGGTGACCAACCGCCGCCGTCGTGGCCGGATTCATTGGGGGGGGAGCAGGGTGTCTACGCAATGGAATCTGCCTTGGAACGCTATCAACATGTGGAACACCATCATTAATAGGAACGATATCAGAGTTGGAACTGTACTATTAATTGGGACGACATTATTCTCGGGAACGGTAATAAAGTCATATCAACTATATGTTCGGGTACTCTGTCGCAGGTTAGAACTTAGGTAAATGAGGTCATTTAGTGTGGGTAGCAGTGGTCGAACTGTGGGGAACGGTAGATAGCTAGAGCGGAGAAATGGAACGTCAGGCGCACGAGCGTGCATATAGCGGTTGGGAGAACAGATGGAAGAGAGTTGCACGGGAGCGAAGCACGAGGCGTGCGGAGCGACCGAATAAAAAGAGTGAAGTTGAAGAAAAGTTACGTGTCGTATATCGTACATCGGGGATCCAAGGGTGCGTCCCTACGGATGTCCTCAAGAATTCACTTTTCCTCTGATTGCTCAAATTATGATCGGGAACCTGGAGACGGCGGTTCTTCGTCACGAGTACCCGCTGGGGGCCGCGGGAGAACCGCGGCTGCAACAATGTACGCCGCCCTCCAAGCGCGATGAGTGGTCGAATATCGCGCGTCAGCCGCTCAATATACATTTGTCAAGTCTTTCACGCGTCCGGGAGGAGTCCGATACCGCCTCTCTAGCGAGAGCCGCGATGGGAACTCGGAAACCTCACTTGCAAGAGAAAAGCGATAAAGAGGGCGCTCAAACTCAAACTGATCGCCCTGAGCCCGAAGGCAACCGAATGCGCCCAGTGACTTGACGTGGCGGGTACATCCAGGGTAGAGGACGCTCTCAGATCGCAGATACTAACTCAAGTGCAAAAACGCAGCGTGCAGTGTGCGACACCTAGATGACATGGCTTCCACAGCCGGAACAAGACATTAACCGGGATCCGTAGTGCAGACATCTGAATTCCAGCTTGAGGCTGAACTTATAGATAAGATGGGAGCCGGTTATCGAGAACGACATCCCGGAGCGCGTGAGGAGCACTACACCGAAAGTTAGTATCATAGCCCGCGGGCACTCACTCAGAGGTTTGGGAGTGACTGTTAATCCGGGAGCTCGGGCGCTGGTGAAGATTCGAATACTGACCGAGTACCGCCAGGAGGTCTGCGGAGGAAAAATGGTGGAGCCCCCCTCCTACCCCTTGCCCGGGCAACACGCGACACCCTCAAGCGTTCCGAGCGTACGGGGAGAATTCTGAGAGCCGCGATGGGAGCTCGGCAAACTTCGTTCGGCAAACTCAACTTTTGAATTTGCGGGTTCTCCCCAAACCCTTCGTATAGCGACCAATGTCACGAATAGAAAATAGGGATACACGCGGAAATCGCGAACCCAGGACAAATGGGGGGCGCTAGTGGACCTATAAATCAGAATGTGTTTCCGACTTTGAGGCCTGTGATCTCAAAATGGTGTGTACCGTTGGGTTTGAAATTTTATGGAGAGGTGGAATGGAGTGTCGGGTGGTTATAGGGTACTTTTTATCACTATCGCTCCACGTTACGTCAAGTTTTTTTGGAAATACGATCATTTTTCTGGAACTTCGTCGTTTCATGTTGTGGGGTCAAGTAGAGGATCCCTTGCTGATTTAAGCAACAAGGTCTAACTTGAAGAGGTTGTCTGTGCGGTCGGTGAAATCTGTGGCCTCGACAAGAGTATCAATAGACTAGGTTCAAACTCACGTCATTGAAACACGTAACCCACACTCCATGGCTCCTATCTCGCACCAAAATTTTCAGTAGAAGTTTCCACTTAAACTCCCCCGAGGCGGCATTGCAACTGAAACAATACCAACCCCCTTCGGGTTGATCCTGGAGTTTTTTCGTGCACCCCTCCCGGGGACATTTCCGATAGAGGATGTTCTCCGGTTTGATACCATCGATAGTTACTCTGTTCAAAAATACTGGAGGAACGTCTTCCCAGTTCTCGGAAGCGAGAATCTTAATGGATTCGCATTCAGTATCCTCCTGCCTCAGATCTTGATTCCTTGAGGGTCCCGTTCGACTCCTCCACCACGTCAATAAAGTCACGGCCCTCTCCCCTAACGACTCACTTCAATTTTGGACAGTTCGGCTACGCTCACACTCACAACCAATCTGAATTTCACGACTCGAACGTTCGTGATGAAGACCACCGGCTGATCGGACCGATCTAGAGAGTCTCCCGAATCCTCCCAAGCCGTGACGGTTAGTGGAACGTCACCTTCACCGCTTCACCCGACGTCTCTTCTCTTGACACTTTTACCGTCCGATTTCCTCACCAAGTCTCTTGCTTCGGTGGTACCGGTCAAGATTCCACAAACATTGACGATGGAACCCTCAAACTGTGTAAAAACCTGAGTCAACTTCATCTAATTATCGGTTGGATTCAACTCCATCGTGACATCGATTGGTGAACCCGTCATGGTTGGATTTCTATTCAGGAGGATTTCGAGATTGCTTGACGTATACCGATATAACGGTTTACACGTTTGACACTCGAACATTTCAATGACCTTTTCGTTAGTTTTGAACTTGGTGACGTGTTCTCCGGCCCCCTCATTGAACGCTATAATTTTGATATCTTTTTGCCCGTCCGTTACAAGGAGTGTTCCAGCCTTTTGACTCCTCTCCCAGGTTTTCAAAATCCCATCTCTGATCGTCTTCACTTTCAATGGCCCAGGACAGAAACCGACCTTCAATTCTTCGATAGATGACCCCTTCTTCGGAATTTTTGTGCCTGTACACGTATCTCCTCCTCCCTCCACATCCTCTGGTAGTTTCCTTTTTGCTCCAGCCATTTCTCTTTCCAAGAACCAGAATCGTTTTTGAATACCATCAGATTCGTTTTATTGGATGATGATCCCGTTCGGATCACTTCACGGAAATGTTAACAGTGACAGATCACGTTTTGGTATAGAGAGTTGTCAGCCCCTTTTTCTACGAGGTTTTTCTCTCGACAATATCACCATTCAGCGGGTTTATCGGAACCATGTCTTATTTCCGTTCTTCCGTTTCCGTTGAAAACGAAGTTCATTCATGACACCCTACTCCGCAGTGTTCCACCATGCAGACCTTCGACGTAGCCCCCGCGGCGAAGCGCGACCGGGCACGCTAGCACAAGCCAGCAATGGTACACAGGTCCAAGGCATCCGGCTCAGACCCGAGCAAGTTGTTCAATTCGTCTTGGAGGGTGTCAATCAACATCTTGCACTTTAGATGCGTGTGGAAGAGAGGAAAAGTCGCGTCAGTGTTCGTTGCGGACCGTGACAAACTATCCAAAGAACTGATTCCCCGAGAAGGGGAGGGTCTGACTTCTCCAACTCGCCCAAGCGATCGACCGCTGGGGTCGGTCGTCGTCCCTCAATTTTAGAGGTGTCGCGGTCAGACCGGCTTGAAAATCTCCCCCAATTCCAGGACTCGGGCGGTTCGAGTTTTCCATGGGGTGAGGGGCCGATAGTCAACCCCAACAGGTGGACCACATCTATGGATATTTTAAGGCGGTGTACTCACGAGGCCGTTGAAGGGCCGGTTTGGGATGAGGTCATCACAGCCGCTTTTGAGAACTCGTCGGAGTTCAGTCTGGGTCATGTTGCTCGGCACTATGTCCTCCCGCAATATGTCCTTCCGCACTATGTCTTGGCAGATCGCGCAAACTTCGTTTCCATTGCCGACTTGGGTCGTCAGTGGCTCGGCTCTTCCGGGTGCCGCGGCTGTGGGGAATGTTACGCCAATGTCATCTGGTAGTTTGAGCACTTCAATGATCGCGAACTAATCCTAACATCCCAAGATCTAGTCACCCGAAGCATGAGTCGGACTTCATTCCCAACGTCCTCGTTTCGAAGGGCGCATTTACACCGTTTCAATCCGATTGATTAACGGCGTTGATCAACGCCGTTGATCAGCATGTCGTGTGATCTCCGGAGCAACGGCGTTGATCAACGCCGTTGATCGCCGCCGAGCCAGAGGTGGTTCGTAGGACGAAGTGCGAGCGATGCCGTTGATCAACCGGATTGAAACGGTGTAAATGCGCCCGAAGACGTCCTCCTCTACGGTAAACTGATTCTCCTCAATGACTGAGTCGCGACGTCATTGCGACAAATCGCATAGCGACCACAGAATTTCGGGAGACGCCGAGGAAGAACCCGGCAGCCTTGAGGAAGCCTCCGAAAATGCTCCAAGAGGGCTCCGTCTTCCAGAGTGTCAGGAATAGAAACGTCGGAAAGCGTCTCAAGCGCGGATTGCTGATGAGGTCGACAGCCAAACACCAGCCGAGCGTTGAGGTGAATCGCGTGAATAATCCTGGATTACTTCCAGGAGCAGCAAGGACAAGTCGCAAGAGTTAACGTGTGGCCACGGTCAACTTTATCAGATGGACGACGCGCAGAGCGGTGGTTTCCACCGAGATTTGCTCCAGCTACGACTTCGCTGACCTAAGGCGCTCCTCGACTCCTGAGGAGCCCTGAACTTCTCGAATTTCAACCGCGATTCAGTTGATAGGGATGACGCCATTTCCCCGGCTTTTACCTTCAAGATTCGGTCGAGATTTCTCCGATTCCGATTCAGATAACCAACGAACGAGTCTTGAGCTCCCGTGTTGGACGGGACTCGCGAATTTTCCGCGAACATTTGTGCTGAGAGTGTCGAGTGATGATTTAAAGTCATCTGCGTTATGGCCGAACAGCACTTGTGACGGGATCCAGGCGCGATGACGTAATCGTGGAACGATGCTCGAGCGAAGCAGTTGAGCGAGTGACAAACGGTATCCGTTCCCTGTCGGGAACATTGACACCCTGCTTCCAAACAAGGATTAGATGGAGCTCTGGCTTGAAGAGAATTCCGATTATTTCCAGCTTGTTCGGCAGAAACGATGTCAGTAGAGTATACGCCATCCACCCCAAGAAAGAAACGTATCTTAAGTAGGCTCTCAGCTGCATTAAAGATTCTTTTTTGATGCGCAAGCTGATAAGGCTCTCTCGTAGACTGCGGCAACAACAAAAACAGTGTTCATCCTCTTAACCATGGCCACCGCGCAGTTCACTCCACCAGTGGACCTCAGCAATACCAAGCTGACAGAAAGTTCTCGCCGGACCCCCGAAGGAGCATTTGCTCTTGGGAGGATGATTCCCATGTGCCGACTTCCAGCGAGGGCAAGTCGGCGTCCAATCCGTGGGATGCGGTCTTGGAGAAATCGCCGGTCATGAAAGCTCGGAAACGTCGCCGAGTAGGGAACAGATAAGCGGCTCACACGCTCACCCTCCGTAAGAACCGATTACTAAAGCGATTATTGAAGCGCGTTCACTGGCTGAAACCAACGAGAGAGTTCCTTGATACTCACCCGCAGTAGCGGCGATGGCGACGAGGCTCAAAATCGCACGCATCGTGATGAGCCTGCGAACTCGGCGATTCGCTTCTTATACCCTCCAGAAAGAGAACGCGATCTCCCTGTTAGAAATTGCGAAGGATGGGTGGCTCGTGGTGGTCACCAACCGGAGGGAAGAGAACCGCGTAGCGTTGCGTTGAGTTCGGCCGAGTCAGTGCCAGATTAAGTACAGCGGGCCTTCTTTTATTCAGTTCTGTTTCATGGCGTCAATTCTGACCTTCGACTTGTTTGTTCCGGACGTCCACCACATGTGCTGTTACTTTGATTGACAATGAGTTGGAGTCGGACAGAAACTCCATTTAGGAACTTTGTTTCAAACATTCTCTCTTTTCTGTGTGGCTTCACTCCTCAATATTTTCGACGGTGTTCTGATACGGATTATCATTGTTTCTGATTATACTGAAGTTCTCTCGAGTTCTGATTCGGTTAACAGTAAGCTTTGTGCACAAGAATAGTAAAGTGAAACCTATGACTATCCAACCAGATACGGAGAGAGTCTTCTAGATACTGCATCCTTTTCCTGTTTCGGGTGCCGGTGTTGTTGGTTCCTTCGGATAAACGGCTCGTTTGAAGTTATTCCAGGTGTCTAAGCCACCGAGAGGAGGAAGTCCCGGTTGAAGACAGACGACTTCGTTGCTTTCTCGGGAAGCACAATCTTCACTGGTGCAGCATCCCCCACTGAGAATCCCCCACTGAGAAAAGAGAGAGCTATGTCTGTCTGTCTGTGTACAGAACTCCGCCTCAGCGCTTGCGAAGTCCTGAGTTTTGAGGAGCGCAGTGATCGTTCCTGGCCCTGAGAAAGCTCCTCCGAGAAAACTAGAGGACTCCGGCGAAGAACAAGCGGAATCGCAACATTATTCTTCGCCGGTCTCAAACGTAAGAAAGTACCAGAAATCCCCGATAAGTGGCTCCACGGTTCGATCAATTTGCGAAAAGTCGAATGTCGACAAAGCAGCACACAGATCGGCGAAAAGTAGACGAAGCAGCACACCGCAATGTCCATAGCAGCCGGCGCGGATCTTTTTTGTTGCGCAGCTGGCGTTGTCGCTGACGGTAGGAAGGCGGGTTCCTGGCCTAGACTCAGCCATCCTCAAGCGCGCAGAAGTCGGCATTGTCGAGTTAATCATCGTGTCCCACCGTGTGCATCTCGACGAAACTCCACTATGAGGTCCCGGCTAGCTCACCTTCGTCATCGGAGGGTCTGGAACCCGACCCTGGATCCAGGTGGAACTCCAACAAGAACGCGACTCATCTGCAGCATTGCCTCCATGACGAAGATCTGGAGAGCAGAATTGCCGCCTCCGCTTCCACTCATCGTGAAATGAAAAGCAGTTTCAGTCTCTTGAAGCAGTCATGATGGCCTATGCATATTGTCCACAGATTTGGCATTAGCGAATCGATCATCAACTCCCTTGGCTTGCGTCTCGACGAAAGACGAATGACTATGATGTCCCGGCTGGCGCTCTCCCGCCATATTACAGGAGATTTTTGTGGGGACCTCGGGCCAATCGCCGACCGACTGTTCCGCCCGAAGATCCTGGAGAGTAGAAATCACGGCCTGTTGCCTGCCGCTAGAATTATTAGTAAAGCCTTCGAGGGCAACCGGAGGCTCCAAGAACAAGATCAACATCAAGCATCAAGATTATCGTCACCAGTGACCATCCCAACTTCGCGTGAGCATCCCTCGCATTCCGGCCCTCGACGAGCTGCTTTACCTTCGGTGGTAGTGAGACGTGTGTGCTTTTTGTCTACTCATTGTAGGGATTGATCAAATTGAATAAATAAAATCCGAAACTACATTTTCTATGTGGTTCGGATACCCTGTATTGAAAGCCGGTTGTCCAAAGCCCACCCTTCGTACTTCTCGTTGCGGGTGTCATCACCTTGACTGATTGTGAGTTGCAGTGGGTTATCACTGGGACACAGGCTGCCGTCCACCGGATTTCTGTGGTCTCGAACCTGTTGAGTTTCCACAGCATTTTCGCGTGCAGTTGCCGCAAAACCTTGGTTACTTCATCTGTCCAAACTTTCTCTTGCTCCTCAATGTAGTTCTCCCCTTGCACAGCCTAAGAACTTGTACATCTTTTCATGTGGAATCTCTTTCCCTCGTATTTCTTATTTGGGTCTGGTATCTCCCTCCCCGCCATTGAAATCCAGCACCGCGAATCCTAAGTCGTTTACTACATCCGAGGTTATTTCGAGCAGCTTTGTCATCTGCTGCCAATACTGGGAAACGAGAACTAAATCATCTGCAAATGGGAATTCCGGTATTGTCTCATACTTTTTGTCGCCTGTCTCGAATATGTTCTTGGATTCCCGTATTTTGATACCTTTCTTTAATTCTCTCAATCACCTTTCCAGCTCTGTGTTGTAGAGCATGAATAGAGTCGGGGATCATGCGCATCCCTGCCTCAGGGCATTCGGGAAATTCATTCTCCAGGATGTTTTTCCATCCACGCTGAGTGTGACTACGTTTCCGTCGTAGAGTCACTTCAGTATTCTATCCATCCTTTAGGAATGCCCCGTTCTCCGAGTATGCACCACAGGTGGTTCCTTTCCAGCTTGTTGTAGGCTTTGGAGCAGTCTAGGAAGGTCGCTTTCAGCCCTCTTTTTTCTGCTCTGGTCATTTCAATTATCATTGTTAGCATGTAGATGCAGTCATCCGTCCTACGGGTTCCACTGTCGCCGTTCTGCATCTCCCCCAGGATTTCGTTCTGCTCAATCCACTCTTGTATTTTGCTATTGATTATTCTCGCGAATACTCTGTAAATAACCGCTGTTATTGTGATCGGCCGGTATGTGAGTGAATTGCCTCTGGTTTTTTACCAGACTGCCGTTCATTCCGTCATTTCGAACATCTCCTGAGTTTATCTAAAATTCAGTTATCGACTGTTCTAGTCTCCTTTCAATTAGTCTATTGCCGTTTGGATTGGCTGATTCTTCTTCCGCGCCTAGAAGCCCTGAGAGCCTCCTCTAGGTGGGTTTCTACTTTCTCCGAAGCTATCCTCTCTTTCCATGAGTCAACAGGGATCATTCGTCACCTGTTTTTTCTCCACTCCGTATGTACGACCAGAATATTTTTGCCCGCAAATTTCGGGCACCTGACGATACGGTCGTACATCTTTTCATCCTTTCTCAGCTCTTTCTCTATCTGCTCGTAGAGCCTCGATCTCGCATTTTCGAATTTCACCTGGACTCTCTCTGCTTGGTCTGGGTTGTGATTTCTTGCTCCTCTGAGCCTTTTTCCCCATGCTCTATTGATGCTGTCTAGCTCTGCTATCTCTCTCGACCACCTAGCATACTTCTGGTTGATTTTCACAACTGTACTGTTGATTTCACAACTTGTATTGGAGTTCTCCATGATAAGGGAGTCGAGGTCGTCGTATTTGACTTCCCTGCCCTCCAGAAGCCGAGTTCTCAACTCTTGCTTCGTGTGCATCGTTGATGCTTCTTCATCGCTCTTCCTAACTATTTTCTTCCCACATGTTTTTCGCCTGGTATGTCCAGCAAAACCGCCCGTCGATAACTGCCTCCGGTGAAGTACCCGAATCCACGAAACCCTCTACATCCTCCTAAATGCTCACACAGCATGAACAAGCTGATAGCAATACCATCGCCAGACGACAGCCGAACCTTGCGGAACCCGTCAACAGCACCCTCCGTGAACCAATCAAGTTCACTTGATTGAAGTTCAATTGATCAGAGCGAAAGAGTCGACCTCAGGAATCCTAAATCCACCGAAGCCCAACACTTAGTACCAGTGAGTTCCTCACAATGACCATGACAGAACCGGCCGAGCATTCCCACCGGAACACTCCTCCATCAGTCTAAGAACGAGCCAACCACTTTCCATCACAGCACAAAACCCTCTCCCACAGAAGGCGCGAACGTGTCCGGCTTAGCCCCACACACACGCACTCATCTACTGCCGCGATCAAAACTTCAAATAACCCGCGCAGAGCATACTTCCGTGAACAACATCCGGTTTTGCGTGAGCCATATAACGGAATCCTCCGTTAAAAAGTCGATTCTCAAAGAACCATATGGTCGTGCATGCCACGGCATTGCAGAATGTTGTCGAAGGAGAGCTTCCGAGCAGAGATGGGCATATTCATATTCATGAATATGAATATATTCACAGCGATCGTTATGAATATCCATATGAATACGAATATGAATATGAATATATTCATATCCATACCCATATTCATGAATATGAGGATATTCATACCCATGTTCATAGGATTTTCCTGATTTCGATGAATACAGCGCTTCTGGAAGTGTAGTCGGGGGTTTTCGGGGTCGCTGATCACGATGCCGCCGTTAGTTTTCCCATATTCAGCCATATTTATGCCGTCCGGTTGTGGGCCGACAATTCATCGAGTGAACGCGAACATCATAAATAACCATAAATATGGGAAATCTGAGCCCAGAATCGTGATCAGCGACCCCGAAAACCCCCGACTACGCTTCCAGAAGCGCTGTATTCATCGAAATCAGGAAAATCCGATGAATATGGGTATGAATATCCTCATATTCATGAATATGGGTATGAATATGAATATATTCATATTCATATTCGTATTCATATAGATATTCATAACGATCGCTGTGAATATATTCATATTCATATTCATGAATATGAATATGCCCATCTCTGCTTCCGAGAGCCAACTTCAGGGGAAACATCTATCCGATCGCAGATAAAAACGAAGACCAGTGGTCATTTAAACAAGTACCTTCTAATCGGAGCAGACTTTCTCTACCCCATTCTGGGAACAATAATAAAAAAGATAGAGGGCTATTTGGCCATAGAAACGGCGTTCGGATATTTCGTTCCTGGAACCGGGAGGCATCAAGAGATTCAGATGCACCCAATGTTGGAGGAAGTGGTTCAAAGGAAGAAGGAGTCGTGGTGCGAGAAGGCGAAGCGGTCGAGGGAAACGGCTGTGTCTCTCGCCGCGGCGATCAAGGCGAAATCAACTCAATGGTGACCAACGTACGGGACGGACGTGTTTTGCGCAGCTCCTGCAAAGGTTGTGTTAGATCACAGTGCGCACACTAATTTTCGTCACCCAGCACCTCATTCGACTTCCCTGAAGTCCAGGATCATCCTCCGAGTCACGACTTTCCCACAATTCATCTCTTAGTGCGCGTTTGATTGTCGATATCAGAAGGTCATTCTGACAGCTCGCTAAGGACCTCCCGGTCGTGACAGCGGCTGCTAAAGCCCGCGCTCCTTGAATCGCGGCAAGACCAACGCAAAATTTCTTCGGGGCGGACCGCTCCTTAGAGCGCTCCGCCTCCATGGCCTCCGACACCCGAGATGACTCCGGGACCACCAGCAGCTCGTTTCACTGCTCTTTTGCCACAAACCCTTCGATATGTTCCAGGGCCTCCGCGTCCATATCGGCAGGGTTCATAAGAGCCCCGGAACGCCCAGGTCATTTTCACCGGCCTCTACTTAGACGCCGACCACTGGCACCCTTCCCCAAGAACATTCTGCTCCCTCGACTCCGTCCTCCTCGATTTTGAACCCCTTCAGAACCGGACTAACCCCCATACGTCCGTCTCCCAGGGCTCAGGAGCTCTCGCCGCCTAGTTCGACGCATCCCAAGAGGCGCTCGACACCTATTGTGCGCCGAATTCACCAGAGTCTTGAACGAGGTAGTCGATCATCACTCCGAAACGGCTTGGACCGACCTCTTCACGTTTGGATACCGGACTCTCCATATCGGAGAGCAGACTGAGGACCTTCATCAGGAGGCGGAGGTCATCAGAGCCAACCTCCGCGGGGCCACTCAACTGATGCAGCATCCAACCACGTCGGACGGTCTCTCCCGCCCCAAGACGCGGAATCGCTCCAAAGTCCCTCCTTCGGACGAACTCCGGACACAGCTGGCCGAGAGGAAGCTCTATCTGGACGAACACAGACAACTCGATGCCGGAAAACTCGATGCCGACAACTCGACGCCGACAACTCGATGCCGAGACAATTCGATGCCGGACAACTCGATGCCGACACCTCGATGCCGACAACTCGATGCCGACACCTCGATGCCGAGACAAGTCGATGCCGGACAAGTCGATGCCGGACAAGTCGACTTAATTCACAATCCGCTGTCGTGTTAAACTCCGTGATGGATGCGTGTTTCCCTTGGCGGCTGAAATTCGAAAAACGGAACCTCTAAATGTTTTCGCGCGAGAGAGCCTACGCGTGCGGAGAGAAGGAAAGTGACCGTGCATGCAAGATTGGAAGAACGACGCGAAAGTCTTGGAAGCGTGCAGCTCATCATGGAGTTCTCCGAGTCATCCCGTCTTCTTACGCAGCGTGGACGAATGAAAACGGAGCATGCTGGCCATTTGTACATTCAGGAAAAACTGAGCAAAGATGGCACGAGGCAGTTCTGGCGATGTCATTTCGTGGGGTCGTGCAAAGTACGTATGCATACATTGTGCTCCACGGGCGAAGTTGTCAAAATCTCAGGAACACACAGTGATGAGCCAAATCCGGCGGCCGTTGAGGTGGCTTCAAGGCGCTGTGCTTTGAAACGGAAGGCGGTTGAATGTCAGGAAACACCGCTGCAGTTGATCGAAGGAGCGTTTGAGACTTCTTCGCAAGCGGCGAAGCTAGCCGTACCAAGCTGTGAAACACTCTCGAGGACCGTGAATCGAGCCCGACAGAAAAAAACGAGGCCGCCGATCATTCCACGAAACCGTGAATCGATTGTCATACCCGATCAGTACACCGTTTACGAGAGTGAACCTGGCAAACCCGAGAAATTCCTTATCGGAGACACAGGTATGAGCCGTTGTTGCTTCCGTTGGAGAACGTTTTCCGAGCCCAGTATCAATCGTGTTCCTATATCCCTCAATCCGTAGAACGTATTCAGCCTAGAACGATTCTAACTCTTTCAGGCAGAGGAGATGAGAAACGGATTTTGGTGTTCGGCCGAGAATCTGTGGCGGAATGGATCGGTATGGTGCGAAAAATCTACGTTGACGGCACATTCAGCTTGTCTCCACCGTGTTTCAGCCAGATAATTGTCATCTTGGCAGAGCGCGGAGATTTCGTCTTACCGGTATGCTACGGACTCCTGCCCGATAAATCGGAAGACTCGTATCGACGCTTCATAAATCTCACACGTGACGCTTGGCCAGCGCTCAACCCCCAGGCTATTTCCACGGACTTTGAAAAAGGTCTCATCAATGCGTTCACAGCAACCTTCCCGACCGCTGAACTACACGGTTGTCTGTTTCATCTACTGAAGAATACTAAGAAGAAACTCAACGCTTTGGGACTGTCAACTCGTTACGAGGACGAACCAGCCTTCGCGTTGAACTTGCGAATGATCACTGCTCTCGCGTTTGTTCCACCGTCCAGTCTTGATAGAGCTATAGCTGAGCTCAACGTCACGCTTCCCACGGAACTGAAGCCCGTTTTGAGGTATTTCGAGAATACCTATGTTGGAAAGCTCGACCACATTCTGCCGGATGGGCAAGTTGTTCGAAGCCGGCCGCTCTTTGCTGTCAACATGTGGTCGGTTTATGCTCGCACGCTAAATGGAGAGTCCCGCACCAATAACTACGCGGAAGCGGCGCACAGGAGATTGCAGACCGAATTTGGCGTCGATCATCCTAATCTGTGACGGTTCATCGACGGCCTAAGAAAAGTACAGCATCATCGCGACATGTTGTCAGCGCGCTTCGACGCTGGCAAGAAAGCGGTGGCGAAGCGCAAGAAATACGCGGAAGTCGATAAGAGATTGTTGAAGTTGGTGCAAAAGGGGATGGTAGAATAGCATGTTTCGGGATTCCCCCTTCATCTCTAAAAGTCGATTTAATGGCATGGATGGATAGTGTTTACATTCGCAGTTCATGTTATGGTGGCAGAAATCCCTTCTGATGTGGCGGTCAGGAGAAAAGTTGGTGTAAATCAATAAATGAGATCTAGAGATTATTTTCCAAGTTAACGTCGTGGATTGTGTTTTGGAAGATGGATATGAGCTAATTATCTTGTTTCGTGAGTGTCGGATAATTATTTCTGAAGTTATGTGTCTTTTTGGCTTGTTGTTTATGATGAAAGGGGATGGTAGGATAGCATGTTTAGGGATTCCCCCTTCATCTCTAAAAGTCGATTTAATGGCATGGAAGGATAGTGTTTACATTCGCAGTTAATGTGATGGTGGCAGAAATCCCTTCTGATGTGGCGGTCAGGAGAAAAGTTGGTGTAAATCAATAAATGAGATCTAGAGATTATTTTCCAAGTTAACGTCGTGGATTGTGTTGTAGAAGATGGATATGAGCTAATTATCTTGTTTCGTGAGTGTCGGATAATTATTTCTGAAGTTATGTGTCTTTTTGGCTTGTTGTTTATGATGAATGGGGATGGTAGGATAGCATGTTTAGGGATTCCCC
>JARNKU010000298.1:0-39731 GCA_031001835.1 Lepidoglyphus destructor | reverse complement strand
GCTGTCAGGTGAAACTGTCAGGTGGTGTTGCGGTGATCGTCACACCGAAAGCCGCAGCGACCGAAGTGTCAAATCGTGAGATAGCGCTGAAGCGTCGCGCCTCAGAGTCTGTCGGACCACCGCAGCAAATAATCAACAGAATACCTGCGGCCTCTTGCAGCCCAGGAACTGATGGACAGCAACAAAAGCTGATCGAGGATCGTACAGAACGCGTAACCGTCCGGGTATCTCGTCGAACTATATACCGTATTTCTTCTAATGGTAGGGCATGCTCTTTTTGTCGGGCACGATCTTTTCAGCGGGCACCTCGAGGAGGGTTGAAAATATAAACGGGCACGCTCCTTTTAGCGGACAATCCGGGGAGGGTTGAAAAGTGATCGGGCATGCCGTACTATTAGAAGAAATATGGTTTTTCACAAGTCTTTTGGAGATCAGCACCCCCGAGGAATTCCGCGTAAACGAAAGCAGCCCAGGGTTGAACGGCTCCTGCTGGGAGACTCCGCGCTCGATGACTCCCACGGAAACCTGATTCTCGGCAGAGAGGATACGGCCAAGTGGATCGGGCGGGTTTCTGAGTTCTATGTCGATGGAACGTTCAATGTGGCACCTCAGATGCTCACACAAGTATTTGTCGTCCTTGCGCAGCGACCGCAACTAGTGACCCCCAAATGCTACGTTCTGATGCCGAAGAGATTAGACGGTATGTATCGCAAGGTGGGCCCTAAGATGATGTGGGATGTCACTCCGAGGGCATATGGAGCGTAATTGGGAAAAAGTGCCTGAGTTGAGTCTTCGTGAAAACGCCCAAAACCATCCAGAACAGGCGCGTAGGCTGGGCGGGCTATAGTGAATCATCAATCTCTTGTGGATCTTCCTGAAGCGGTTATTGAGATGGATAGGTATCACAGTATCATCTTACAATTAGCCAATACCATCAAGCGCTCCCCTGATGGCAATGTGCCACTGACGGTTGCTGCGTTCCCTTTCTAGATCTCGATGGAAACCCTCTGAAGCAGGATCTCTGCGGCTCTCCCACCACCGGTGGTCAGCTCAATTTGCTTGCCCATGTCCCGAGGGAATATCTCGGTGGACGGCCCCAGAATCCCCAGAGTGTCGATCGCGACGGGCTGGACGAGGAATCGGCTTTCAAGTTCCCTGTATTTGGCGAGCTTGGCATTCTCGGCGAGGTCGGCGACGCCCCCAGCCGCACGGCCTGCCGTTGCTCGGTACGATGGCGCATGGGTGTCCCACACTGTAACATCCCATGCCAGAGACTTGCCCGCTCCCCACGACGACAGGGTAAGACCATCCGGCCGGAGTGACGAATTCACGGAAAGCCCGGTGGGCTCCAGGACATTCGCGATTCTGGCGGATCGCATGGCCGCGGCGATCACGGCGTTCAGAGCACCTTGGCAAGGGTGTCGACCCGTCCCACGCCGGATAGCTGCTCGAGAAACCTACGATAGCCAAGGCGGCTGAACAGGGCCGGATTCAAGAAATCGCCGCCCCTAGGCTGGGAAAATTTGCGCCCCATGCCTGAGAAGATACTGCCGCCCCACGTTACGTGTCCTGAATCAATATTCTCATCGCGTTATGAAATTTGGACATTGTGATTTCCCTGAGGCTCCATTGGGCGCTGCTTTATTTACATTTTGCGTCTTAATTTCATATGACAAAATCTTTTTATCACATCTCCGTCTTGAGTCAGATTTGCCGCCCCTGTAAATGTGCCGCAATAGGCTCTAGCAGTAAACTGGGTAGTGGTCCGAGAACACCGTTTCGACAACATGAGAGTCAACCTAAATGAAGCCTTCGCAGTTAGCAAGTGCAATATGGTCGATGCAGGAACCTTTGTGGGTGGAGTCCACTGCAGTATTGGGACAGTTGTTCTGGTTGATCATGCGTGAGAGTCCTCTGCTGGCAACGAATGCACAGTATTGGACACAGTTGCTGTTTATCAAGAATGTATTGGCGTTGGTGTTTTACTACTGTAAAGTGTAAAGTTATTGGGTAAATGATGTACAGACCGAGAGAGATACAATATTTGAAGAGATGTGGTTTCAAGAAGCTGAAACCGATGACTTGCACTAAAATTCGGCAATCTCAGTGGATGATCCGAGAACGTTATTGCGGATCCCAAAACACAGTTCACAACACAGTTTTCCTCCACTATCACCGTCTTGAGAACCAACAGAAGATGGGAGTGGAAAACCGGGATGTTATAACACGCTCAAGACCAGATTGACAAGAAGACTAGACCAGAGTCCGTTTTCGACGCCGACGGTTATCTTCTAGAAGTTTATATTATTAATTGTTCCCCTGGCTGAACCTCTCAGCCAATTTTATTTAACGTCGCCGGGACCACAGTTTAGAGATTGCTTAAGTTTATATTGTGTGTAATCGATGTCACATAGTTCGACTTCGACTTCGTGCCGTACGTCAGCGGGGCTCCGGAGAGGAGTTTTTGTCGATCACGATACGTTTTTCTTGAACCTGCGATGTGTCCTTGCGCTTCCGTATCGTTTATCACGAACTCGGTGGTGCCCTGCTCGAGCTGAGATTTTCTACCATTTTGCAGAAGTTGTCTTCCACCACTCGATTCTGAATAGAGCCGGATTGTACTCGCGCCCAATCCATGCGGTTTCGAAGTATACCGAAGCCATCAGAATCGCGAATACTTCCCGAACGTCTCCGACGGGGACGAACACCAAAGCGGGGAACATTCCCATTCCCAAGTTGAAATATTCATCGTCGAGATACTTTTACCGGATCGGGGCGTCAGATTCGATATGTCGCCATTCATCCAGAAGGAAATCGCAGCTCAACAATCTCGTTCCTGGGAATTTTCTTTGCACATCCTGAAAAACAGGCTCCTCGAAGTCGAGATGTTTGCATTCTACCAGAAACCGCGACAGAGTTGATGTTTTTGCGACGACGGATCTGATAAAGTTCGCAGGTCTTGCTGATCATTGCTGGAGATTTCTTCACGTAAGCTGTTCAACTGCTCGCGCACTTTCACCTCGATTGGATTGGGAGCGTGGTTATGTGTTGTCGTTCCTTGGCAGTCGGATGTACTCGATACGCGTGGGAGATCATCACTGCAGTGCGGATGTTTATGTACCAAAAAAAACCGGGTAAATGTATGCAAATATGCACGGACAAGACCGAATTTATGCTTTCTAAATGTATATCCATTGGTTACAATGTACGAAAAGGTGCATCTTTAATTCAATTCAATAGCACTCAGACTTTTGAAGGTGAAATTTTGGCGTCGATCGCTCACAATGTGTTTCAGCGATGAGAACGTTGTCTCGACGTCAGCCGAGTTAATGGGGACGATTTTCAGCGGAGCAGCTTTTGACGCGCTAAGTAAGCCTACACACTAATCCAGGAACTTCGTTTCCGCGGAGGGTGTCTGCTAACCGACTGATTTCCTCGTAGTCGGGATTGCGACTCAGAATATAATCGCATTACCTGCGCATGCTTCCAGCTCTTGAACCAGGTGCTGTCTTGAGCCTACGAAAGTTGGCTTCAAACAAGCATGTGGTCTCGGTCACAGGTTTCCCCTTCGCGTCCAGTTCTGAAATGGTTTGGGGCAAGCAAGAGAAATGAGCTTTGATGAAGGTCAGCTGTTCCGTTAGTGACGACTCTGCAAGGAGCTGTTGTACAATTTCGAGGGTCGCAGCGTCTTCTACGTCCAAGCTCCTCACTACAGAGACGGAGGCCTCGAGATTGTTGGCTTAGTATACTGCAGCACTGACTGAGCCAGGTTCCCAAACCCCAACTCGTCAGAATTGGCTGAGGCCGCAGCGGCGTTGTGCCAGCCATCTCTGTGAACGACGTCGCCGTCGTCCGGGCTGCGAATTCCAAGAATATCTTCTTCTTATTCGCTATCAGCTTGTCGATTTTCGGGAACAAGAGTCGACACTCTCCTGCAAGACGGTGTAGAGCAGAGCCGGGCAACCGGCAGCTCGGGCGCCATCTTGGTAGCTCCGGGCGGCCTTTCTTAGCAAGACGCGATGAAATGTGATTCAGAAGCATACCGTAGTATCCGCTCGAACGGCCTACCGGATAATTGGTCTGCCGGATAATCGGTCCACCCGCCCGAACCTTATGGATGAGGTTCACTCGATTCAGATGCATACCCTAGAATCCGCTCAATTGGTCTGTGATTGGTCTTGAGTGGCACATGAAAGCGTATCGACGTCGAGAGCAGACGTCTCTCTAAGCGACCAGGGCGCCCTCTGTAGAGGCGCACCGCAATTACGTGGCGGAATTACATGTTCACTGTTTCCCGTTCACTGGGCATCTCTAGTGATCGGAACGCAGCGGAGTTGACAAACTATCGTTCGTGAGGGACATCATTTCAGCAAAGCTGAGTGAAACTTCTTCGCAAGATCTTTCTTAATTCGAGAAAGGAACCTTGATTCGATTCGGTCAATAATAATGACCGATATAGTCACGGTTATTGAAGTTTATTCATTCTCTCAATCTCGATCCTAGCGCAGAAATATGAGTACGGAAAAACGGCAGAAGACGTACGTGTACCACGAAGAATGGGCACGCGAATTGTTCATCGTTCTCTCGGGAGAATCCTACAGATGCCTGATCTGCGACGTTACTTTCAAGCAACCAAAGTTGAGCAATTCGGAGAGACACATCGACAGAATGCACAAAGAATTCGCATCGGAGTTCCTACAAGGAAGCGAACGGAGACTTCTTGAGTTCAACAGATTGAAAAAACTTCATCCTTCGCAGCCATGGTCGATTTGTGCGTCTCAAGAGCTCCAGAACGCTACCTCGTTAGCTTGCCTACTGGTATCCCATTCAGTCGCGAGGACTGAATGGGATACCAGTGCAAAGTGCACTTCCGTGGGAAGGGGAGCGGGAAAACGCGATGACAACAGTGAGGAGGTTACTGTTTGTGAAATAGCGGAGAATGACGAAGTGGAGGTGGTGCTGGATGTGGGCTGCAGTATCTTCGTGGAAAGTACGGTGACGGTGAAGTGTGTGTTGAGGAGTGAGCAGAAGTAGAAGGAGGAGTTCGGTTAAGTGGTTTGAGAGTTCCAGGGATGGAGAAAGGAAGTGAGAAAGCTAGAAATGGTTGACGGAGGTAAGATGGGAAAAATGGTGACGAGGGAACGGTTGGTTACGAATCAGATATATCGGTTTTTTATTGGTTTAAACTGCTGAGACGAGTTCGAGGTTGGTGAATTCAGCGGAAGTCCCTTCTGAGTTTCACCAGGTTGAGATTGCTTCGGTTCGGGGGTCGGTTGGTGGCGCGGGAACGAGTATCACTGCGGACTGGGTCGAAGTTAGGCCTCTGGAACCTTTGAAGTCTCGGATTTCCAGGTTGTGTAAGAAGGCCGGGATGCCTTCCATGTCGTTCAGGAGGTCGGTGCACGCGTCCCACAGGGTGACAACTGCAGTCTTGTTCGAGGAGTCAACGACAGTTACGGACTGGCGACGTCTGGTGACTCCGTCGGCGCAGGTTACTTCGTACGTTTTCTGGACATCGTAGACCAGTGGTTCTCAACCTTTTTTCCGCCGTGGCCTCCCTGGCGCTCATGACAAAGCGTCGTGGCCCCCCTCTGAGAGCCATCACGAGTTTTGTGAAACACAACGCTCGTATTCACAAAATCTATCTTATCCTCGTTGCCATCAGATGTTCCGACGTGATAATACAGTAGAATCCCTATAATTCGCATCCCCGCTAATTCGAGGACCCCCGCTAATTCGGTATTCGCACTGATTCGTTCAAAATAATGAGCGTAATTCGCACGAATTTTTCGTGTGACTTGGGTCATTTCTCGTCGATAGATCGGATGACCGCCGCTCAAAACTGGTCGCGGTCTCAGGAGTTGGGCGGGCGTCTTGAAGTCTTGAATAGAGAGCCGTCTGTTTCTCTGCAAGACCACTCCAGGGCGGATGAATCCCTTCCGATCGGCCAGTCGCAAGATCAAATCCCCGAGGAGAAGGAGCCTCCGGGTGAGATTTTGGTGGTTCGAACCTTTTCCGTTCCGCGTTCCGCGCATCCCCGAGAGAGGTTGATGTCTCCTTGCGCATCTCTGCTTGGGAAGTGTCCCAACTATTGTGAGAAGTTTTTTGCTTGTTGAAGTGATGATACAATTTTGGAAATGAGTAACGACCCCGCATTCATTTCGATTTCTGACTGCGACGAATCATTGTCACTGATGCCATCAAAATTACTGACGTCTTGACAAGTTCCAAACGGTGTTACAGCGACAACTTTGTTAACATGACGTCGAACGTCAGGTGCAACCAAATAGAATCTCCGCATTGTGCGATGTTGCTTTTCGCACCTAAAGTCGCCGCCCACCCTCGGGAAAAGTCTCGCGCACCCCAGGTTGGGAACCACTAGTCTAGAGCGTGGCTGAACGAGTTATTTGGGCCGCCCATTCAGACATCCCGATAATGTGCTATTCGCAGAATTTTCCAGGTTGTGACTCCCAAAAAGTGCGAATTAACGGGATTCTACTGTACCTTATTTTATAAGAGTTGTTCGGAAGATTCGGTCTCAATACGAACTTTGGGCTTGAGCTGCAACACGAAGGTTACGAATCCGGGGCGTGAGTGAAGTCAACTTCAGCCGCAAATCACCTCTATGACAAACCTGCGATCGCGTGAGTGATATTTCGCTCAAGGAGAGAGCTTGGACATACGTGGTGAACCTTGACCATGGGCCGAGTCATCCCGAAATATCTCCCGTGGCCCCCCCGAGGAGTCACCTGGGCCCCCCGGGGCCCAGAGGCCCCCGGTTGAGAATCACTGTCGTAGACGATGGTGAGGACTGTCACCGCAGTTGTCCTACCGAACGAGGACTACAGGAAAGCGGCGACCCGGGTACAGCGCGCCGGGCTATACTTCGCGGACGCGGAAAAACGGACCATGGGCGTCGCGCCCCCCCCCCAGCCAGCCTCGCCCCCGCAAGGTGAGTCTCGTCGTTGGTCAGCTTTCCGTAACTCTCTCATCAGGCGTCTGCCGTCTTTCTTCAGAATCTGAAGTCCAATCAGAAACACTCCGACCTTACAGCGCCGGCCCACGATCGCCCTGGACCCTCCGGGCATCAAGGACAGGGACCGCCTACCGGGACCCTTTGGCGTAAGTTGCAGACTTGATTTCTTGGTCTTGTCTCAATGATGGATTTATTGCTCAAACGGCAACCGGCGCTGCAAAGTTCCCCCTTCTTTCAGTGGGTCCGGTTACCTGGGCGACGCTGTCGCACATCGTGGGCCCTGGAAACTTCCTGCACCGCGACGTCGAACACCTGTGGCAGCGGATCGCTGCCCTCGCCGATCCCTCGTGCGTCCGCGACATCCCCCAGACCGATATCTCGGTAATCGACTGCAGCAGACCCGCTCCGCCTGAACTGATCGAGCTCGTCGACAGGTTCATGCTCATCCTGATGACGACCCCGCTAAAAGGGAGAGAGCGAAGATAGGGCTTCCTAGAGTCCGTGAACGACTTCTTCGCTCGCTACATGGCGCTCGTGGCCGCCTCGACGAGGCCCCCAGTTCAGAACGAGGCTGCAAGCGTCGTGATCCCCAAGGTCGGCCTGATGAGGCTCGATGCGCGAGGCCTGCAGTATATCTGCTGCTTGTGCCCATTCTTCCGCGCGGCCTCGTCACCTTTCAACGTCCCGCCCTCGCACGATGCCTGCAACACCTTGAGGAAACGCCGCCTGAACCACATGCATAAGTACCACACGGGGGCGAAAGAATCCATGTGCGACGAGCTCAAGAAGAACAGCGACGCGCGGGTCGACCGCCCGGCGAACTTGACGATTTACCTGCGCTCGCTACAGTTTGCGGCGGCGCAGAAGCCGCACTACGGACGGGTCGACCCGGATAACGTGAGGGTCGTGATCGAGCTCGGGGAGGGGACGAAGACCCTGCTCAAGCGGCTCAAACGCGGGGCCAAGTGGCCCGGGGAACGGGCTCAGAGAGACCAGGACCACGAGGAAAGCAATGAGGAGGAAACTCAGCCGAGTTCGTCAGACGACTGAGCCCCGACAACGAGACGACGAAACGAAACCAACGCTACTGCCATAGGCAGTAGACGGATTCACTGTCCTCCTTCCACGTCAAGCTTCATTATGCCGGTGGCGGCGGGGCTCTTCGAGCTGGTCGGTTTGATCTAGAAAGACAGCATACATGTAGTACCCAAGAAAAACTAATGAATTGTTGCACATCGAGATTGTTGACCACAAATGACCGGCGTTCGGAAGCCCATAACTTACATGGCTCCACGCAGCCCTGTATGACCCACTGCCAGCTCGCTAAATTAGCAGATTCGTGGATCTTGTGCTGGCGATAATTCCGCCTTCTTCAACTCCCATCCGGCGGGCCAAACTTTTGCGATCGTTTGTATTACGAGGGCGAGACTTCTTCCAGTTCGAGCCACGAACACTGCGACACTGCTCACCGTCAGTCACCTCCTACGAACAATATCAACTATAGTTATCGAGAATTTCGAGTCCTGCTCACTTTTTTTGGGAATGATGTACTTACATGTGAGAACCACCACAGCTCACACGAAAGGTGAGGCGCACGTTGGATTTGATTGGATCAATTTTGATCGTACGTATGCACATATGTTCCTTTCGACATCCCGATTGCGGGCCGATCCGCGGGGACAATGATGAGACGTCACGGCACGGAACTTTGTTTTCTGCATGTTCCAGCGTTTGAGTCACAGGTTCGCACTTCGCACTGCGCGTGGCCCTCGACATTGGCGCCGCAAGTGATTCGGCTGATATTCGGGGTGCATGCCATTTGGCCTACGCTCCAGAAAGGATGGATGCATTCGGGCGCTGCGCGCAGCGCGGCAAGTTCAAGACTTGTAGGGTGCTGAGCGGGTTTACGTCGCGTAGCAGCAGCCGTAGAGGATCGCTGCTCAGATTTGTCCAATGGATGTAACTGACCAAGGTTTGATGCGAACTGTCGGCTAATATAACTTTGCCTGAGATAATTTCTCCGCGCGTCCTTTGCGAAATGTAATAAATGAAATTCGAGCGATGGAACATGGAATGGAGCTGTCCCAGAAGTGTAAACAGATGGGAGAACATGAGATACGAACCGCAACCTTTCATAGGCGGTAGAATTTGGAAAAAATGTTGATTGACGTCGTCCATGACAGCAGAATGGGGAATCGAAGAGTCTTCAATCATGTCATGGGTGATGCGACGATCTCCAAAACCACCCGCCGGTGGTTTCGATTTATGCGTGCGCGGTTGAAAAAACTCCAACAACTCAGTTATGGCATCCACCATTCACCACATCGCAGCCGTATGGCATCGCGCTCATACTCCCGCGCTCATGCCATCTCTCGAAGAGGGGAGTCTCTGGACTGTTAGACTCCATACAGAGCTCCCGACATTCGCATATAGATTTCATGGCTCTTTTGCCTCGATTTCAGCAGCCGGATACTTCCTACGTCTTGAGATTCATCATATTGTTCGATATTTTCCGTCCAGACCCATCTACAATTTTCCTTCGACAAGCATCCATCGCGGCTATTATAGACGGTTCCGCCTCTCCACGTCCGCTACGAGGTCAACCCGCTCAGCACCCTACAGAACTTGAATTTCCCGCCCTGCGCGCAGCGCCCGAATGCATCCATCCGCTCTGGAGCGTAGGCCAAATGGCATGCACCCGATATTCGTTGTTGTAGCTATTGAAGGGGGTCGGATGAACGCATTCGACCGCGAGCGCGCGAAAACTCGAACGGCTTCTGTATTGGGCCGAGAACTTTTCGGACACCTCACGTATTACCCGTCGTATCGAGCTGCTTGACGCGGACGTTCGAAGCCAGCTTCTGAATTTCATTAATGAGTGTGCGGCGTTCTCGATGCAGGTGGACGAGTCAACAGGCATCACAGACACTGCTCAGGTTCTGGTATTTGTGGGGCTTGTGTTCAACAATTTCAGTGTAGCGGAAGAGCTGTTGTGTATGCTTCCATTGAAGTTACAGACTCGAGATGTGGACACATATGACTGACCCAAAGCTGTCATCGATGCGAACAGCTGATGGGGCTCCGGCCATGCTGGCAGTCAACAAAGGTTTCATCGCCCTGTGTCACAAGAGCTAGAACTTTTCAAGGTTCCTGAACTACCACTGCCTTATCCATCAGCGAGTTCTGGCCAGCAACAGGTTGAATATGAAGAACGTCGTCGATGTTGCCTTTGGAATAGTGAACAGCATCCGCGGCAGGTCCTTGCAGAGGCGACTCTTCAGAGATCAAATCGGAGATGACTCTCCAGACCTTGTCCTATTTGCCGACGTTAGGCGGCTTAGCCGGAATCTTTTTCCGCAACGGTTCCGAGATCTACTCGAAGAGGTGATAGTCTTTCTCTACGAGAGAGGCGATGATTCCAGCCTGTTAAAAGGCCTCGATTGGCAATCGGACCTTTTCGATTTATGCTGCTACTCTGGCTGTCGATTCCGCGATCCGCGTTCGAGGTTGTGATTCAGAATGCACCTCATGGCAGGGAGAGCGATCCCGAATCAGCCCCAGGCTCAAAATCAGACGCCGTATTCGTCGGTGCCGTATCACGGTATGTGCCGTATGTGGTGACTTATTCTAATCATCGAAAACAAGTCAAAGTTCGCAGATATTCGTTTATTTTCGGCGACGACGACCGACCTCGTCTCGCGGTCTCGTCCGACTGACTGTGCCACATATGTGCCTCTTACTGCCTGAACGTTGCAAACGTGCTTTCTACGCGAGGTTTAGATGTGTTGGCCATGGTTTCGATGGTTCACAAGATTTCTCCTACCTATCGCTAGCTAGATTCTCACATACAGATACTACGGTGCGGGCCTTATTATCAGTACGGTCCGCAGTATCGTACTACGGCACGGGCCGAATTATCAGTACGGTTCGCAATACCGTACTACGGTACGGGCCGTATTATCAGTACGGTCCGCAGTATCGCACTACGGTACGGTCCGTGGTACAATACGGACCGTACTCCCAGAAAACAGCCGTATTCCGTATTACGGGAGCCAGGGTCTAGTTGCGACACTTCAGGTAGCCGACCATCTCCCAGGAGCCGAATCATTGAACAACATCATTCATGACCACGCCTCTCAAAGACGACGTTGTTCATTTTTGGAAACCTTACCAACCGATACATCGGGTGTGGTGCGGACGAATTCGGAAGAAAGTGAAAACACGGGGTCTTGGACACTTTCGGAACTGATCCGCTCACGTGTTCGATTCGCACTCCGACTATCGGTTGAGTCGCGAGTGATCGACTCTGAGTCAAAGAGACGGGGTCTCTGAGACCGATGGATTGAGCTACCGACGAGCTCGGTTGACTGACTGTTAGGTTAACTTGTCGGTTTTCTTTACGGCCTGCCGTGGGCTTGTGTGCCGTAGTTTTTTCTCTAGAACAACAACTAACTGCACACAGGTGTGTGTGTCGCGACGTGCTGTCTCGCGTGCATCGGGAGATGCCGCCTGACGGCCCGTCGGCAGTGACGTCACTCGAGTGGAGTGACGACTTTTCTTGGAGTATGCGAATCGAACCCGGAGTCGGAGATTCCGTATATTTATTGCCCGTCGGTCGCCCTACTCGGGCTCCCGTCGGGTGATTGACTGGATGATGAAGAAGAATAAAATAAACATTTCGAACTTGTTTCTAACTAGCCACCCCGTCTCTCTCTTCGCTCTCTTGTTAGTGTGTGTTACTTGTGGTGATTGGATAGTGGAAGTAAGCTCTAGGCACAACGGGAAGCCCCCGTTTGTCACAGGGTGGTTGACAAAGCTCCTTTAATCCGCCCGGGATCATCGTCAGTTCCGGAGATTGCCTGACCTGCCTCTCAATTATCCCAGCCGAGCGACAACAGGCGGAGTACAGATTAAGAATCGAACTCTGCGGATCGGAATCGGCAAACTCAAGTGTTGTCTACACCTCCCATAAGGATGCGCCACTGTCTTGCCAGGCACGTCATTGAAGGCACGGAAAACGGGAAATCGAATTACCGTTTTTGGGAAAACGGGTATTCGAGTTTCCGTTTGTTCGATTTCCCCACAAGGAAAACAACACGGAAAGCGGATTGCGCGTTGGAACCTCATCTGCCGTCTTGAAAAATATTTTCCTTTTCGGGCCGCACCGGGAAACGGGAAATCAATTTGCCGTTCTCCATGACGAGCATCAGCCAAGGCCACGACCCATCTGTGGGGTGAATTCAAACTACTGAAACAAATACAGTCAACTCCGCTTAATGGGATCACATCGGGGCCAGGCCATTTTGATCCGATTATGCGGGTGATCCGATAAAACGGACAATTTGAAAAATGTGTTAATTCTTCGAGATGGAACGCTGAAAACTGTGGGTAATGGTAGTCATCCATGGTTCAAGTCTTGGATCTACCGCCGCGGACCTGCTGCTATCTACTGAGATATCTACAAGTCCATTCAGAAATTAGGTGAAACGGAAAAATCTCAGTTTTTATTGCACTTATTGAAGAAGTTGCTAATGGAGGTTTGACGCCTCCTTTCTACGGAAATTTTGTGTACAAAATCTGCGCAGGTATCCAGAGAAGATTTAGGAGCCGAGGCGTCGGATTCTTGCATGAAGAAACGTCGGAGGATGCTCACGCATTCTGTGGCTTCTTGGAGTGTAACCGGACGAGGTTCTCGTTCTTCTTCTTCGTTCTCCGAGCTTGCCGAGCTTGTTCCGTTTCCTTGTTCAGCATGGCCGCAGAGTTCCTCTACGATTTCATCTTCCGCCAAGACGTCGGTGTCGCAGCACTGAATTCCATTGTCCATTTCGAGGTATGCTTCGAAGTTGCCCACAGCCGACAATTCCGGGTCAATCTCCATTTCTGACGGCGGGTTCAGATCCGCGGCGTTATTGGAGTTGAAGCAGTGGGCAAAGCAGTTGCGAATCGTATCAGTGCTGATCGATCGCCAGCTGTCCGCGACAAACTGGATGGCTTGCAGAACATTCACTTTAGAGCTGATCTCCGACGCGGAGTGTGACGTCGAGATAAGATTGCTTTCGAGGGATTCTATAATTGAGGAGACTAGTCTTTGCCGATAGAGGATCTTCAGGTTCGCTATGATGCCCATATCCATAGGCTGTATTAGAGACGTCGTGTTCGGGGGCAAAAATTCCAGACGGATATTGCTGAGACCCTCGACTCGTGGATGTGCTGAACAATTGTCGACGATCAGACATATCTTTCTTCCTTTTTTCGAAAGTTCCCGGTTCCAAATAAGCAGCCAGTCTTTGAAAATTGAAGAAGTCATCCACGCATTAGCGTTCGCGTGATACGACACAGGGAGGGATTCGACTTTCAATCCTTTGAAGCATCTAGGTCTTGCGCTCTTACCAATGACCAACAACTTTCTCTTGTCTGAGCCGGACATATTCGCGCAGCATAGCACACTGAGCCGATCAAGGGCCTTCTTACCACCAGCGAGGCTCTCGTAAGTGTAACAAAGAGAGCCATTGGGGGTAGCGCGGTAGAAAAGGCCCGTCTCGTCCGCATTGTAGATGTTATCGGCGCTGAACTCCAACAGAATTTGGGGAAGAGTCTCGTTCTTCCAGGATTCCGCGGACTCGGTGTCGGCGCTTTTTTCTCTCCGTGGGCCCGCTTGTACTTGATGGCATTCCTGCCTTTCCACCGTCCAAACCAACCGTTGGTAGCCTTGAATCCAGTGAGCCCCATCTTGTTCGCCAGCTCCTCCGACTTTTTCATGAGGATGGGTCCATTTACGGGAGCACCATGTTCCGTAATGCGATCGAACCACTTCGTGAGTGCTTTGTCCACCATGGGGTCCTTACCTTGTCGGTTCCGTTTTCTCGAGGATCCCTGAGACGAGGACCATCGGACTCTGAGCTCTTCTTCTTGCGCAATCAGACGATTCACAGTGGTGAGCGGTTTCTTCGTTATCTGAGCGAGCTCCCGGCGGCTTGTTCCGGGTGGCTGTGACTTGATGAGGTCGAGCAGCGAGATTTTCTCCGTAAGCGTCAAATCCTTTCGAGCCATCTTGATCTATGCAGATTTCAATGCGACAGGCTGTCTCACACAGGGCGCGCTTGACCGTTGTGAACGCCTTCGTCCTCTTCTTCCTAATGTCCGAAAGCAGGCAACAATGCTAACTGCGACGGATTCAAGCCTCTCGGTGGGCGCATTCATTGTCGGCTCCGAATCGCTTTGACTCACGGCCAAAAATCAATGCCCGCTCGTGGCCAAATGTCATCGAGTGGCAAAGAACCCCCTCGAACTGACGGGAGCGCATAGGGACCTTTGATCGTCCTGCGGTGCCGCTGTAAGAATATTGCATCGCGATCCCGATAACTGAACCAGTTCCCAGGAATACAATTCGAGAATTTAGGGAGCCTGAATGATCCGATTAAGCGGGGTAATGATCCGATAAACCGGGGCGATTCTGAATCAAATTTTTTGGGACTCCGCATTTTGATCCGAATAAGCGGGTGATCCGATTAAGCGGTGATCCCATTAAGCGGAGTTGACTGTAGTTGAAAACAAAATGCTTGCCAGATTATCCTACAGAACGTCGCAGGAACGTCTCGGATTTGCAGATGATCCGACAATCGAAGACTTGTCACTGAATCACATGGACCAATTCTTGTGGTCTATCTTCTTTTATCCGCCAATCGTTCAGCAATCTCGAGCCTCTAGCTTATTCCGCAATTTGCGATGATCTTCGCTTCATCGTTATTCAAATGGTGAGCAACAGCCTCAAATTCCGCAGTGCATGAAAGTCATTTCTCGATAGAAATAGAGAACGAGGGATGCGAGAGATAAATGATCGTGACCAGGAGAGCCCAAGCGGGCTCCTCGCCCCGGTGTGTCCCCGATCGCCCGAAACCGTTAGCTCGAAGCCATGAGCCCGAGAGCCTCCAACCATAACCCGTCGAAACTCCTCTCTCAATCTTCCACCTGCACGAATGAGTGAAGCTCCTATGTCAAGGGGTTATCGAAGGAATTCTCGGCAGCTCCGCTGCACCGAATAAGTTGATCGAACAATTTGATATTCTTGTCAACGAGTAGGTCACAGGAATCTCCCCATCGACTCGTGAGTTGCATCAGTCGGAGCGTCTCGCCGGCATGCATAGAAGCTTCACTCATTCATGCAGCTCGACGGTTGAGAGAGGATTATCCACGGGCTAACAGCTCTCGCTTCAGATACGCTGCTTTGGTCTCTAAGCTGATGTCGCTCAATATCCGAGGCAAGACACGCCCACAGGATGTTTCGCCCTCGCCACATTCTGTCGAGCGATGACGCGCTTTGTTCCACATTCAGTTGATAAGATTCTTCCACGAGAATGGTGATCGGTCTCGGCGGAAATAGTCTCTCGCTTTCACGATCGCGCAACAGCAGAGCATCTGAAGATGACCTCGTTAGAAGCACTGTATTGCTCTGGCCTGAGCATTTCCCACATGAGACGCTCCACAGCAGATGCTGCTCTCGTTACGAAAAACTTAGGAGCATCGACAGCTCCGAACCCATTTCACCACTAGTTCTGTAATGCGCACGGATTTCACCTGGCCGTCCTGGAAACCCTGACGGCTCTGCATCAACTTCATCAGCCGTCCGTCTGAGAACGGGGAAAAGGAAGACGCCGGAAGGTCGAGCTGGCATCTTGCCGGTATCTCTAGACCTCGAATGAGCGATCATCAAGGGCTGTTTTCGGGACACGAAGGTATTCACCATGCCAGACGGACCACCCCAACTGCGGCATTTATCGTTAGTGTTCATTGGTTTTATTCTCAAGAGGAACAGCAGTAGTGCGCTCCCATTCATAACGTGCCATCCTAGACCCCCGCTATCTCGAACGACATGATGACGAGGACAAGATCCCGAGCGCAGTCAGGCACAGCGGAACGGCGGGACGAATCATTCAGAAAATTCGAAAACTTTAGGATGTTCTCGAGGAACTCTGCTTTCGATGACAAACTTTTCGAGTAAGCCCTGGAGACGGAAGTAAATTTGATGCTCGCTTTACATGTGATGGCGCGATGGAACAGTACGCTGAGTGGGGATGATGGAAAACTTCATTGCGAATGAGATTCTGACGCGGCGCATCCAAGAGAATTCGAGACGGAAAGCGAGACAATGCTGTCATGTCCACTTTCAGACAGCAAAGCTCACGGCGTTCGAGTCATCGTCAGGGCTCTGGGTCACGTTGTCAAAAGCCGTTCTGCATTCTGGATTCTGCTGTGCATTTGATTAGCTACTTCGGGGAAGTGCGACTCAGAATAAGGTCGGAATCCCTAGAATGAGGTTTCGGTTTTGAGGTGCTGATGCGAGATCCGCGAGACGATCTCACTCCGTTCTCACACACACTACGTTAAATATGGACATTCGATTGCTCCAAGCACGGGTCGCGAGTTTTGTGCGAGACCGAGAGGAGACAAGCGTCCTCGACATCTGGTTGGACCAGATTAGGGATTTTGCGCACATCCCTCGACACCGCCCGTATTCCTAAAGGATTCAGCAAAGTTCGAACCCTGGATAGAGGCGTACAGCAAGCAGAAGCAATGACGGCGCGGATTGAGTTTATGCCGCCGCCTCGGGAAGTCGTGGATAGGTCGTCGACAGGGCTCTGCCCCGTCGATTTTCCGTCATTCGCGACTTGAGGGATTTTCGCCCCAATACGTTGACCCATAAAATCTCATGTCAATGATGCGCCGGTCTGGCTCCAGTACGCTGATGGCAGCTTCTCATTCTTCAAGCGTCTCGGATGCTTTGATCCTCCAATCGAGAGTATGGGAATCCTCCGAGTACAGACTCTTACCGTGACACGCTCTTTGCTGGAGTTGTGACCTGGCGCTGCTTGCTCACAACGCCGACGCCACAGCACAGAGTTCCCGGGGATTCTATGTCGTACTACTCGACTCCTCATAGCTCATCTCCTCATTGCGCTCGAGCCTTGATCGAAACCTAATCAGCCCCTGCGGGTCCATGAACGGAGCCAGCTTGAAGAGTTGGCTGTCTTTCTGAATGCTTTCGCATTTCGAATCGAATTCGATCTTGAAATGCGACTCCTGAATTATACGAATGACTATGTTTGTCGCCTTAAGCGCCTCCAGTGCTGAAACTGGTGCTCCGGAAGCGAACTGTCTGACTGGAGAGCGGTGAATGAGTGGCCAACGGAGCAGTCTCGCTACGCTTTTCACCATGATGCTCCAAGATGATAATCGGGAGTCGTCCGTAATCGGCTTGAACTGCTGGTTTATAGTTGTCATGTACGCGGACCTCTTTTCCGCGCCAATTCCACCGTCGAAGATGTCGTTCAAGGGGTGCTTCACAATCGGACGACCTCTCTCTGATAGCCAGTGTGGTCCTTGAAGCCACACGGAACTGAATAAAATGTTCCAAGGGGCTTTATTACAACATGTGTACTTCGGATACAAGAGAAACGGAAAGGCTAGACACCATGGAAGTGATATCATGTTTAGAACCATGAAGCACATGATACTTTCTCTGAAAGCGACTGACTTTGCGAAGCGCCTGACGGAGGATTGTATGGCTTTCGGCTGCCGGGTTGATGCGAGAAACGATGTTCTGAAACTTCATTCCCTCATCTACAACCAGTTTCAACACCCAGAATCCCAACCGATGAGGATGTACGGATGGCGGACAGCCGGATTCGATGTACCCACGGTGCCTTTCCGGAGCTTGGCAGAAATGCTATTCACGTTCGATGGAGCGTGCTCCAGCATGAACTGCACGGAACTTCCATGCATAAGATGTATCTATTGCAAATACGTATTATGTGCTTCATGTTTCTGAATATGATATCACTTACATGGTGCCTAGCCTTTCCGTTTCTCTTGTACCCGAAGTACACATCTTGGAATACCATATTTCTTCTAATCGAAGGGCACTGCTCTAATAGAAGGGCACGCTCTAATCAGCGGGCACCTCTGAGAGAATCGAATTCATTGACGGGCATGCTCTTTTTGCCGAGCATGCTCTAATTGGCGGGCACCTGTTGGACAATCGAAATATTTGACGGGCATGCTCTTTTTGCCGGGCACCCTCAGAATCCGAAAGCGATGTGTCACTTGTACATATGACAGAGGAAAACTAGGTTCGAACTCAAGCAGGGGCGTAGCCGGGATTTCATCTTGGGGGGGGGGCGGCTCTAGGTTCCGGGGGGGGGGGGGGCGATTTGATAGTCTGGACACCGCGGAATAGGGAATTAACATGCGACAAAAAAATCATGAGGGGGGCGATCCCCTGGCTACGCCACTGAACCTAAGCCATGTTCCGTTTGCGGTGGTTACAGCTAAGAGTTCGACCAGGGTAAACTTGTGAAACTCCGTAAACATGACCCTCACGATGAAAACATGGATGAAGCAATTAAAGTCAAGGAATATGTCCCGCTGCCCTGCCCAATGAGAGCTACTCCTCTAAGTTGAGGAGTAGCTTGGTTAACAAGGCAGTTCAGCTTGTTTGGTTACTCGAGCTTTAGATTCGACTTGTCGTTCTTCAGTATTCGTTCTCCAGAGGCCGCCGACTCGATCGACCTTGAAATCAAACGGGCATGCTCCTTTTGCCGGGCATGCTCTAATAAGCGGGCACCTATTGGACAATCGAAATGTTTAACGGGCATGAACCGAGCAGCTTGAACAGGGTAGAAATTGGAATGAACAAAGTGCTCGGTGGCTATAGCGCATTCGTGGGAAATACCGTATTTCCTCTAATAGACGGGCATGCCCGTCTATTGTAACAGATCGGTAGTGCACTCACTGACTCCTTGGCAAGAACAACGCATTTCGATGACGAGAGTGTCATCTTGTTTGCCGTGCACCAGTTAACAACCCCATCAACGGTAGCTTGAAGTTCCTCACGCTGAGCAACTCCACCAGCGGGGCCATATACCTTCAAATCGTCTGCGTACAGAAGATAATTGGTGGATGGAGGGAGGTAATGACGTATGTCTAGACAGCAGATCAGATAGGCGAGGGGGGACAACGCTCCCCCTGGGGGACCCCAGAGGCTGCCGGGAATGGAACTGAGAGTTGGCCATCGGCTCTCACTCGGAACGATCGGTTAGATAGGTAGCTGCTGCACCATGCGATCGTTTCGTCATGAATGCCGATACTTCTCATCTTGTCAAGCAGGATGGCGTGATCTACTCCATCGACGCAGGTTTCAGGTCGAAATAAATCGCATGGAACTGCATTTTCGAATTTGGGAAGAGAGCGTAATCTTGATCAATGTGAAGGAGCTGTGTACATGTCGATCTTTGAGGGCCGGAGCCGTGCTGCCGAGAATCATAGAGGCCGTTGTTACGAAGATGACGGACTATGTGCCCGCGGGTAAACAAGAGCATTGCTCTTAATTAATGATCACCCTCTCCACGCGATCTACGTCTCTCAACAGGCAGAGTACTGCCAATGGGAACCGAGGGGAGAGAGCTTCGCACTCTGGCGAAGAGGCTCATCGAAGCTGACGATGGAGCGAATTGACGGAAACTAAGCGCACTTCTGTCTTGTTTGCGAAACCCAGTGTCTCCGTTCGATCTTCACAGACTACGGCAGCGGCGCTTCAACCTCAACGCTTATCAGGAGAGTTTCAAGCAACAGTTCGACCGGCGATATGGGACCCGACCGCGCCGCTTCCTCGTGGGGGAGGAAGCCACGGTTTAATTATCGAACGGCAACCGAGTCCGCGGCCGCATCAGCAGTTTTGTTGGCGGTTCCATGGTCAGAGTTGTAGTCTCCGGACAGGAGCTAACCCGGCACCTCAACCAGGTGTGGAAGTCAGGGTCGGGGATAGCCACGGAGGAGGATACCGAGATCGACGATGTGGTTGGATGGCCGACGGCAGGAGCCAGTAGTCCGAGCCCGGCGCCCCAGGAAGAGGAAAAGTTCGAGGACGCGCAAGAGCTCGTTGCCTCGAGCTCTCCTCCGCAGGAGGAGTCCGAGGGTGTCCCGGCGTCAGACGTCCCTCCGCATACGGCCTCTGAAGACGCCCCCAGCGACACACCGTGCTGCTAGGCTTTGAACCGAGCAGCAAGGAAAGCGACGAGGCCTCGACCGAGGAGGTTATGAATTTCTTCCGAGCAACTACGAAAAGGCACCCGAACGGGAGGTACATCATTCGATTGCCGTTCAAGCCAAATCTCAATACGTTGGGCAATAACCGCGAGTTGACGGAGCGTCGCTTAAGGAGTTTTCTGGCTAAGACAAAAAAGAATACGAAGTTACTGGAAGCCGCGGATGCAGAAATTCAAGAACTGCTGAAGCAAGGTTTCATAGAGGTAACAGATCCGCCGCGGCAGGGAGAACAATCGCACTACCTCCCCCTGTTGGCAGTAATCAAAAAACAGGCCTCTGCGGAGGCAGCCATGAAAAATCGATTGGTAAACGACGCCAGCGCGAGGTCAAGGGACGAGGCAGGACTGAACGATGTCTTGTTTCAAGGCGGCAATCTCATAGCAGACTTAATCTTCGTGATACTCCAATTTAGGCTGTTGAAAGTAGTAATAACGGCAGATATAGAGAAAGCTTATCTCCAGAACGAGATCGTTCCGGAACACAGAACATTTCTGAGATTTCTGTGGCCGGTAGGAGTAAGCAAAAATCGAAAGGCGCCGATAACGGAGTTGAGATCTCGTCGATTATCGTTCTGCTTGGTCTGTGCTCCGTTTCTTCACTGCGCGACAATCAAGCTTCACTTGGAAAATGAGATGAAACGGAGACCTCGCGAGGAAAAGCTGCTAGAATTCGTAAAAAATTATTTCTACGTCGATGACCTCGTAGCTGGCGCGGAGAATATTAACCAAGGGAAAGCCGTGGTGAAAACACTACGGGATGTTTTTGCAGCGGGATGTTTTCCGTTGAAAATGTGGGCAACGAACTCCGCGGAGCTTGGCATGTTTATAAAACAGAAGTTTCCGGAGGTCTCAGTAACATACGAGGATTCTAATTTCAAGTTTCTTGGTGTTCGATGGAATCAAGTCGAAGACGAGCTGCACATCGATGTCAGCAAAACAATGTCGTTCTTCGAGAAAGCAAAACCGTCGAAAAGATCCCTCCTCAAGGGACTGAGTCAAATTTTCGATCCTTTGGGATTGGCTTCACCAATAGCCCTGGGATTCAAACAATTGCTGCAAAAACATTGGAGAAAAAAGTTCGATTGGGACTGCGAACTCGAAGGCGAAGATTTAAACGAGTATCGCGAAGTCAGTCAAAGGTTGCAGTTTGTAGCTCGCATACGAGTCGAAAGGAACTTCCGCAGGTTGGCGGGAGCTGGTGCGGGGAGATATGAATTGCATATCTTCACTGATGCGAGCCTCACTGGTTATGGTGCGGTAGCGTATGCACGCAAAATACAAGGAAGCGAGATCGCGATCTCGCTGATCATGTCAAAAGGCAGGGTTGCACCGCTCAAAGGTGATTGGTCGATTCACAGGATGGAACTGCTGGGAGCAATTATCGGAACGCGTATTGCCAAGAAAATTAGAGAGGAAGTTAGAGATTTGTTCACGTCGGTCCATTTCTGGTGCGATAACGCCTGTGTCTTGGCTTGGATCCGGGACAGACCGGAGCGCTGGAAAGCGTTTATCGAGAACAGAGTGGTCGAAATCCAGAGGGACTCGGAGGCAAATCAATGGCAATATGTGCGTTCCGCCGAAAATCCGGCAGACTTGTTGTCGAGGGCGGCTGCCCTGGACACGGAGGAGGCAAGAAAGTTCTGGCTTCGAGGGCCGGAATGGCTACGGTCCGGCGAGCAACCGGTATCTCATATTCTGAATCCGAGCGAGTGCGAACTCGAAGTGTCGAACGAAAGGAAATCGGAATGCTTCGCAGGCTCCACCACGGTGGGAGTCGATCCGATTGTGAGCAAGCAATTATCGTCTTGGCCGAAAGTGATCAGAGTAATGGCATACGTGAACCGAATGAAAAAGCTGATCGTGAAACCGAAACGGAAGTGGGTCGCGACCATTTCGCCGGACGAGTACAGAGAAGCGGAGACGATGGTTCTAAAGAATATTCAGAGGAGAAGTTTTCCAACCGAATGGGTGTCGAGACTGACGAATATCTCAAAGAAAAGTCAGCTGTATCAATTTAATCCGTTTTTCGACGAAAATGAACTCATTCGATGTAAATCAAGGCTTTCTAACATGGAAAACGTAGAGTTCGAAACCATCAATCCGATTGTGGTGCCTGGCGAAGACGATCTGGTCGAGTTATATGTTCGGTTCATTCACGGAAAAGTGTGCATGCACGCGGGTAGCGTGCCAGGAATATTGCAAAGGACAAGGATGAGATTCCTCATAATCAGGGCTCGAAGAGCGGCAAAGAAAGCGATAGCAGGTTGTAAAACGTGCGTCAGATTTCGAGCTAAAGCGGCTTCGGAGCCGACTCCAGAACTGCCAAAATTCAGGTTGGAGACCGCGGTCGCATTCGGAACGACAGGAATCGACGCTGCCGGTCCGATGCCGGTCAGAAATCACAACGGGGAAAAGGTACCAGCGTACATAATGTTGTTCGTTTGTGCGGTCTCAAGAGCAGTAAGGCTGGAGTTGGTAGCGAATCTGTCGACGTACGAATTTTTACTAGCAATGAGAAGATTCTATAATCGCAATCCAACGGTCAAATGCTTTTTCTCGGATAATGCCGCGGCGTTCAAAAGAGCTGCAAAAGTAGTGAAATTGCTGTTCGATCTTGAGCGCTCTGCGGAAACGAGAAGTTTTCTAACCAAACACCGAATCTCGTGGGAATTCAACACGGAGCGAAGCCCATGGAGGGCAGGCTTCATCGAGAGAACGGTGCGAGTAATCAAAGAACCGTTGCGAAGAATCTTAGGTAGGAATACTCTGCCGTTCAGAGAGCTAGAAACAGTCTTGACCGATATCGAAAATATTGTAAACGATAGGCCGCTAACGTGCGTAAGCACAAATCAAGACGAATTGTTGCCACTACGTCCGTCAGATCTCATGTATGGGAATCAAGTCAATCCGGCATTGCCGGAGGCTAAGGAAGTCATACAAGCTAGCGAGAATGCCGCTGCAACAATATTTTCGGATCGCTGGAAACACCAACAAGAAGTACTGAACGCGTTCTGGCAGAGGTTCCGTCGAGAATATCTGTTGCACTTGAGAACGGCAATGGAAAATAGACCTCTGCGGAGTAGAGCGGTTCAGATTGGAGATGTGGTGCTCTTAGATGATCCAGCGCCATCGAGATCTCACTGGCCTATAGCCAGAGTCCAGTCTTTTTCTGGCCGGCGGTCTAGGCTGCATGGGCCGCCCGAGGGCACCCCGTCCGGCGCAGGTCCTTCGAAGCGCGGCGAAAATGTCCCGTTCCGGCTCGGATAGGCGGTCGTACACGAGACGTGCCACCGCGGTGCGCTGGTCGGCATGCGCCCGGGGGTGGGTGTCCGACAGTCCCCCCAGAGCGCAATCCAGGAGGCTCACAGGAGAGGTGGCGAAACTGTGGGCCTTGTCGAGACCCGCGGGGACTTTCTCATGCTGGTGGAACATGGTGAAGCGAGTAGAGGTCGGGATGCGTGCAGTGAGCAAACTGGATCTCAAGCGTATCGAGCCTTCCGAGAGCTTCCTTATATGCAGTACAGGTCGGGAGAAATCTCCCGGAAGGCGGGGCCCGAGAGCACGAACGGTTTTGATTGGAAGTCGCGACGCGTCCGAGTAACCGGGAACTTTGTTTCTCAAGTTCGCACAACGGTTTCTCGGAGCCACCAAGTCGAAAGCACAAATTCGGAGTCAAAAGCGCAAACCTTCCTCTCGTCGACCATAATATGCCATAAGAAAAGAGAATCAATGCTAGGGAGACCAATGTACTTTATTGCCAAATGAGTGTCCACAGATTAACTACGTCAAAGTGTAAGAAAGTAGAGTGTGCATCCATCTCAAATTATATTATTGAAATTATTAGGGCGCTTTTTCGAGATAACCGATTTCATCAGTGTAATTTCCAGGCGCAAGCGCATTCATTATCAAGTGTTCATGTCGCCGAGAGCCGTTCAGCCGACGCGTTGGTCGCCCAAGAACCTCTCAGTCCAAACCGCTTCGCGGTTGGCGGGAGTGTGGCCGACAGCGAGAGCAACCGTGCGGTTCGGCTGCCGGCAGGCAAATGAATAGTTCCGGAGGAGGCCGCCAGGCGGCGCGACAAGCTGTCACGCCGCGGCGACCGCTCTCCAGAGTAAACGGAATTTCAAGGAAGTTGTATCCAGAAGATACTTAGGTAGGCTCGTGGTTTCACCCGAGCGACGGAATCAATCATTTTAAAGGATGCTGATTAATAAATGAAAGTCCGCGGAGCTGCCAAAGGGTTCAGAGAGAGGTTGAGCAGACGGTCAATCGGCGGGCTCAAATGTACACATTGACCGCTTGCACAGTTGCAATCAGGGAGCCAACCCAGCGGGACGGCTCGAGCGAACAATCGCAAGGAGAACTTACTCTCAACCTCCTGAACCCCGAGGCGGCTGCGGCCCGTACACTAATCTTAAGTGTTTTCCTTGAGTTGGGGTTTCAAGCAGGTGGGATTTGTCACACTGGCTACTGATACTCGACGCCGAGGAAGAAACCTCACAACAACGGTCGCAAATCCAAACGACAATTGATACCGCTGCCGTCGCCGACCGGCTGGACAATATTTTCGAGCCGCGCCGGACTAAGTACGCTTGGACGGAATACGACCGCTGTGCCACGATCCGAACGCGAATTACCACGTCCGTGTACAATGCAGCCGAGCGATTCCGGACAGGTCTATATTCCGCCTCCCATTCCCCACCGCGAGGGAAAACTCAAACGAACGATGGCCGGACTACTTCCGGAACCGCATGTCACCACGAAACGACGAGGAGCAGACCGACCAGCCGAGCAGTCAGGCAACAAAAGATTCGCGACAAACCCCTCAGGTGTCGAACTCCACCCTGTGTACGTTCCGTCGAGAAAGTCTGCTGTCCGAAGCCATCGGCAGCTGCCCCAAGCCGCAATCCGCAATCGACTTCATGGGAAGCAGAGACGTCTCGACAAAGGGGCTCCACTTCGCCAGCTTGATGCCGTACCTGCAGAACCTCTACAATGTCGCTCGGAGCCAACGCCGCTCGATCTACGAAGCCTACGAGGCGGAACTCCAGGACGGATCCGATCGTACGAACTACACGCCCTCGAACAGCAACAACAGCATACAAACAAGCTCCTTGGATCTGAGTACAAGCAGCTTCTCAACCCCGGGAACTTCCAACTCCGACTCATCCCAAAGCATCACCTAAGTTAATCCTGTGTGAAGATTGCATAAACTGAGCTCCATATAAGAAAGTCAAAACTTCCAAATTGTCGCTCACTTATTCATCCTTCGACAGAGCAAGATTTCAGCGGAGCACAAAAAAATTGATCAGACAGAATTCTGGACCTCGGTCCCACTATTCCAACGTACATAGTGCGTTCCTCACAACTCAAGTCAGCGCATTCGGTGTCCGGCGGCCGTGAAAAACTATTCACCGTAGAACCGTGTCCATCATCCCAACGCAGAGCGAATAAATCTGGCTAACCCGATACAAATCACCATCACGGTGCAAAAACCTCTCCGTGACGGATATTCCTACGGTAATTTCGAACCGGGAATTTATCGTTGATCCCACCGTGGAGCGTACAAATCTGGCTAACTCGATACATTTTCCCTCCACGGCGCAGAGAGTTCTACGAGACGGATATTCCTACGGCGACTCCGGCCCGAAGTGCGTCTCAAGCGAATAGCGAACAAATCGGGCTAACCCGATAAAATTCCCCATCTCGTTGTCGGTGGAGAGAGTTATCCGTGAGGCTTGATCCTACCGCTCTGTCTTCGAGAGATCGACAACGAACAAATACACTATCTGTTTTCCCACGACACGAGTCGAATTCCGCTATTGCGGGAAACCGAAACACTCTCGTCCATCGCAGCACGGACGAAGACCGCAGAGTTGCGACGTAGGATCAAGTCCTGCGGCGACCGCAGAGCGAAAACATACCCGCGCATGTTGCGGCCTAAGAACAACGAATTCACAAGCCCCGCATTCGACGTCGTTGTCGTACTCTCTCTGATGGAATTCCCAACGCTCCGAAGCGCTTTTGGGTATGGGAGTTGTGGCTCACACTTTCTCGGAGAAGGAAAACACGTCTGTTCTCATTCACTAAAGCGATCGCGCACTCTCGAGTTCTCACGTTCTGCGGCGGCTAGCGGTTTACGCGAATTTCACGATTGAACTAGGTGACCCCCGTGAGCTCTGAACGTCTACCAGGTCCGGATGGACCCCGCGTGAAGCTCAGACGAAGATAGGATTCTCGAGCGCTAGACTCGAAGCCACTGGTGCACCGATGATGACGTAACTGTATGTTCATACACGCTACTGGGATTGTTGTTGCCGCCGTCGGACGGCTGGGTTTGACAGTTGGCGATCAGGTGTTTTCCCGGCCGCCCAACGCCCATGGCGCGTTCGACTTAGGTTAGAAGAGAAGATCGCTGTCGCGCGCTGAGCCGCTGAGCTCTCGAGAATGCCGGATCGCGGAGAGTTCATTGAACCGATGAACGTCGCTCGACTTGAGCTGCTATGAAGGATTATTTAAACGATAAGCGGAGTTTATTGTAGAGAGAAAGTTACCCGTTGTCAACCCGATCTCGCTTGGTGTTTGTACGGTGTTCGTGTGTGTTTGTGCGCTAGGCTCCATCGTACTCTATGGACCGTACGTGACAGGAGTATATATTATCTCCGAGATTTTGACAACGAACGGATTCACTACCTTTCTTCCCACAACACGAGTCGAGTTTCGCCATCGCGGCGAACCCGACCACTCCCGTCAATCGCAGCACGGACGCAGACCGCAGAGTTGCGACGTAGGATCGAGTCCTCAGACGAAGCAGACCGGAAACATACCCGCGCATGTCGCGGCCTACGAACAACGACTTCACAAGGCCCGCATTCGAATGAATCGTCACTATTGTCATACTCCCCCAAGATTCTGAAGCGCTTTCAGGCTCGACTCCGTATGGAAGTATATTCTCCGCGATCTTCGATTTAAGTGAGCATCGATCGGGTCCACCCAGAGCCTGGAGAGACACGAACGAACCTACAGGGATCTAACGATATTTCCGTCTTCGAAGCTCGATTCGATCGCGAAAGCCGCTGAACATCGGGTAAAAATATGCGTACATTATAGACATGTATCACACGACCGGCGGAAAACGAACGTTCCTACTTCACCGCCTGATAACAGCCACTGCTACCACGCCACCAGCAACCAGGTGAGCGGGGATTGCCACCAAGGCTGAAAACATGCCGACGATGCGGGCGATTAATGCGAGTAAAAGAGACGAACGTGGTAGCGGATCTGGTAGAAGTTTTTGGCCCTGAGAAGGGCCGTTTTCTTGGCCCTGGAGAGTGCCGTATTCCGTGAGTTCCGCAGCCTTAACCGACTCTTACGGCGGCGCAAGCCTGCTGCCGCCCCTTTTCCTGCCGGATGAAGCGCTCCATTTCGTGGATAAGCCTGTCCACATCAGCGAGTTCGTGGAAGGGATCCTCCTGCGTTGGAAGGAACGCAAGCCGTCGACGGAGCCGCTGCAGGCGCAACTCCATGGCTAGGATTCCACGCTAAATTGAGAGCACTACCAACTGCGGAGAAGGCCGGGTCGGGCAACTTGTCCTCTAGATCTCACAGCTCCGTAACGCATCTTACTGGAGCACTCAATGAATCACAAATGCCAGGAACAGCCATTTCTATATAGGTGGAAGGTGACGACCGCAGCGCACGACCGCAGCGCCGCCAGGCGAGAGCAGCACATTACAGCGGCGACGCACAGTGGGGAAAACGCGGAAGAATTGGCGCGCGCTCTCGATGAAAGCAACGAGTATACTGGTGAATCGTTTCTGATTGCCAGCGAAAGGAATATTTGATTGAACCCCCACTTTAGGAACTCCTGGTCCAGTTTTACGTGCCTACCCATATCGGTTCGTGCAGCACCCTACGGTACCGTCGAGCGCCCTCGGTGACCGGCAGCGTTCGCAATGCATCCATCGCTTTTGTTTACGGTACAGATTGCGCAGACCCTTCCATGCGTGGCGGTCAAGTGTCCGCATGTTGTGATCGCATGAGCAGACGCTTTTAGAGGGAGAGGAGGTCACGGAAGCGGAGTTTGGCGCAAGAGGAGAAGCGTTTCGAGCGTTTTAAACCTAACCTGACCTTTCCTGCTCGATGCGTTTGCTTCGACGTGCGCTAAAGTGGCCGGAAAAAGCAAACTCGCCTGCGGTCCTATGACCGTACACCTCCATCTCCTCCCTCCCTCGAATCCGTCTGCAAGGTACCACGTCAACATGCCAACACTTGGCTGCCTCCCCTTCTTCCGCATGCATCCCGCGTCTTCCAGTGGCCATCGCCCAGCGCAAATCGATCTCGTCTGCTCAGCGCGCACAGATTCTCACACAGGAGAGACGTCCCCGAAGCGCAGACTTTAGAATCCACAAAATCGTAATTTACAAATTCACAAGTATTCAGTCTACGGGTTATATTATGTTTCATGCCTATGCGTAGATTCCCATGGGAAACCGAGATGTCTGACTCGAGTCCGCTGCGGCTGGGAATGCGTCAAACGGTCGCAATCAAGATGGCGAACTTCCTCGATTGCCCGCCTTTTCAGCGGGAGCCCGAAGCCAGCGCATGGGTTAGGAAAGGTAAGGTTAGGCTGAGAACGCTCAAACTGAGTCAGTTCGTCGACCTAAGTGATACAGGAGACTGCAGAGCTGATGGGTTTGAGCACTTCGTGGCCTGACTTACGTGCGGAGCGCTCTGACCTTCAGTTGTGTATGTAGCCGAACAGCTAGAACAGCGGCGGGCCGCCATATTGATTGCGGCCGTCTGACATGGACTCCTGCGGATCTCACTCGAGAGAGCGGACACATGCGTCTTTGACTAAGCGAAAAGATCCCGATTGTCAGATTCCTTGCCTCAAGACACGAGCTTCGCGGCATGTTCAAATAGCCGGTATCGTTTTCCAGCTTCTTCCATCGGTAGGGGATGAGAATCTAGTTAGTTTACTTGCGGTCATTTTGCGGTTAATGCGTTGAGACCCCTACTGGCAATGCGCCGAAAGTGGTCCGAATTGTTGCGAGTTCGGTTTTGACTGCGGGTATCGTAAGAATCTCTTGGGCTTTTGCAATCGCAGCGGCTCCGGTAGCCTCGAGCTGATCGCAGACGAAGCCGCGGATCTGATCGAAGTGTTCTGCATAGTACAATATTGTGAGATTGTCGAGTTGCGGCCGGAGAGTGGAATAGTTTTCCCTCTCCGCCCGCTGCTCTCCGCGTGCATCCCCGCCAGAACATCCATTGGGTCTCAGGTGCTGAAGCAGAGCGGTTGCAAAAGAAGCAACCGAAACTCAAGAAGAACGAATAAATTGTGATCCAATCGAATCTGTGTTGTCAACTGGGGGAATCCGACAATATTGGGGATTGAGGGAGCGGGATTTTCAGAGCGGCTCTGAAGGCGACAGTTCTTGAGGGGCTTTTAGAAAAAACTACTTGATGCTGGAGATGAGCCCAACAACGTTTGTGAATGTGAGCCTCACCTCATCTGCAATTCTGTGTAGCCCGTGCGCAATACAAGTCACATAAACCATCTTAGGGAAAAGTCCTTGCAGCGTAGAAGCAGACTTTTTCATATAAGCGGCTGCATCGGTAATGAAGAGAATAACGCGATCGTGGTACATTTCTCCGCCCCATAAAACTGACAGGCTGCGGCAGAATAGCTGTGCGATTGTGGTCGAGTTCGTCGCTTCTAATTGTTCACACGCTAAGACAGTGGTTCCCAAACTGGGGTCCGCGGACCCTGGGGGGTCCGTCGAGCTTTTTCAGGGGTCCGCGGGGATCTATGAGCAGGATACTTCATGCTTCGGCTGAAGCTCATACCCAGCTCCCTGCGAACTTCGAAGCCTACTTCCAAACCGAGTCATTCGAGCATCAAACCACGCAAGTATGGGTAAATCTTTTCGTTGTGAAGCCCGAGCATCACCTCTCTGGCCCGCGAAGAGATCAGCTGATTGACTCTCAGCGAAGCGCCCGCTTGAAAGAAAGCTCCAGCCAGATGCCACGGGCCGACTTTTGGTGTCCGCTCGCAATGATTTTCCCTGAACTGTCCAGATCAGCCCTACGTACACTTGTCCCCTTCATCAGCACTTTGCGTCTTCGCGAACACGGATTCTCCAGATACACATCAACAAAAACCAAGTATCGGAATCGCCCCGATGCAGAGCATGATAGAAGTGTTCAAACGGAAAGGATCCCAGACTTCGCCGCGATTGCGAAGGAACTTCGGGCGCATCCATCCCACTGATAGTGAATTTAGGGAAAACTGCACGCACTCTTTTAGGTTTTCTTAAACTCCGAGACTCAGGGTTAGTCGCGGTTCGATTTGGATAAGAGTAAGTTGTGTTCGAATAAGGGTGAACCATGCAAATCTTTTTTTCATGGAATCAAGCGTCAAAATATTGCCTGAGATGAGGCGAATTGAGAACCGAAAGTGGACCAGGGGTCCCCACGGACCCCCTCTGGGACTGAAAAGGGGGTCCGCGGAATGAAAAATTTGGGAACCACTGCGCTAAGAGATAACTTCTGCTCGGCTCGTTCGGCATCAATTTTCCGACAAGTACATTCGCCACGTACCTTCCACATGCGTCGGTGGTCTCATCTATTCAGACTAGGCCTTCCAAATGACCGAATTCTTGAAAACCGCGGTTTACGGTTAACCGTAAATTATCGGGAAAACTGCAGTTAATCGCAGAAAACCGCGGGTTGTCGAGCACAAAACACAGCTGATGGACTCTCCAACAATCATGAAAACGAGACTTTCCAAGGTGCCTTGCCGTCTTTGCGCAGCCATCCTTTGATCGAAACACAAGTTCACTCGTCGAGCTTCTTCACGGACTGAGGCTGTTCTCGATATGCCGTCTCTGACACAATGTTGCGAAATTCCTCTCGCTCTGTCTTTTGGAGAATTGCCACCTCGGAATTGAATTCTCTCAAAACCTCAACATTTGATTCTGCGCTGTTATCATGCGTGGTAAATGTGTCGTGATTCCTTTCCTAATCAGTGATTATCTGACATGGCTGCGAACATCTTTCTCGTTGCATGGGACAAGCTCTCGATTGTGAGCGCTTTTGAAGGCACATTCTTCAGAAATCGTCTCAAGTGAGACTTGTGACAGTCTAGCACGAGCATAAATATCTGTGGAGATCGAGATCATCGATCGGAAATTCAGTTCTCCGATTAGTTGAGAGGAGATTGTGCCTTCGAAGCTGCCCGAGGGAGAACGACCTCTTGTAGCTGCTGGAACGCAGTTTTTCTAGAACGGTTCAGCTGACCTGACTCCATTCCAAATATGCATCTTGCATGCCTGATATGCATCTTGCATGCCTGACATGCACTTGCATGAAGTTTCGGGCCCCACTGATGACTCTTCGACGAAAGCAGAAGAAGTTCCGTCTGTTTCGTCTGAAATCCGGAATAAGCACTCCTGTTTCTGTTCCGACGAAACCATAGTGAAAATCGCATGTATTGTGGGCATCATTGCGGCGACCACCGTACTTCGTAAGTTCCCTCCTGAGAGTTTCATCAGGTAAATATGGCCGTGCTCCGATTGTTCCATGTTTTTCACAGTCTCCTTCGGAATCTTTTCCATTGATAAGGTTACAGCGATGGTAGCCGGCAAAACGTTGACAATCGGGGCGACAATTGTGAACGGCTCGAAGAAAGAAACAACGGAGCACCCAACCGCAAGATCTCAACCGACAATGGAGCAGATCTCGGAAAGGAGTGTGAAATCAGAGACGACGACTGCGACGAATCCGATTTTGAATATCGTAACTCATGTGGCCGTCTAGGAATTGATTGACGACCGATCGACAATCAACCCCACAGTGTCATTTCCCTTCGAGAATTTTCGCTGCCTCGGACTCGCGCGATTATTCCTTTGTTATGAGCGGGTCCTGAGTGTTTGTGTAGTTGTTCAAAGGCCACGACCACAATCGTCACGAATCTTTGCTGTGCCCCTCAAAGTTCTTAGACTCGAAAATAGCGATGATGTGCAAACTTACAGGCGTTTTTGTGCAACGTTACAATTATTTTTGTTTCGATATGAATGAGAGCCAACAGTTGAATAAACTGTCTGATATTTTAATGTAAGCAAGAGTTTCCTGATTACATTTGGGAAGAACTTTTATTTTCGCAGAACAAGTTAATTCTCTGGGATACTCATTGGCTTCCATTGGCCTCGAAGAAAGTCATTGATTACAGACAGTGGCGTTTCTAGCCCAACGCGCGCCCGGGGCAAGTCGGCCGAAATGCGCCCCCTCTTTTGATGGCGAGATTACTGGAATCGCTTCCCGGGCTCTGAATGCCGCGGAATTTTTTAGAAAACTTCGAAATCCTTATCCTCGGTCTCCTCCCTCTCCATGCTCAGCATTGCTAGTGCGTCCAGGCTCTTCTGACACATTGAAGCACTCAAGCCGGTCGTGATTACATTCAACTTGCTCAAAGATCTCTCATACCTATGTGACCATGGAGATGGCGATGGAAAGCAGAGTCTGCAGCGCAATATGAAGGTTCGGGAATACGCTCTCATCACCCTTCTGGAGCTGCGGAAAGTTCACATACGTCATCGCATTCTACCGCTCGGAGTTTCGCTTGAGAAACTTTTAAATTCAGCCATTCAGCATATTTTAGGCAACGACTGAGATGAGCCTTCACGGACTCCCGGCGCGATACACGAACTTGACACGATCTGCATCCCTACTGCAATCACGAATTGTTGTAGTTTTCTCGCTTTTCGATGTCGAACTGGACCTGGATCTGCTGGGATGAATGAGAAGACGTGTGTTCTCTCTAGAAACTGAGCGCCAACTGCCGTTGGACTCCTTTATTGCAGACGACATGGATAGAGTCGAATGTTCTGAATCTGGTATTTGAATGATTTCTAGGCGGGCCTAACACGAATATTCACAGAACTTCAGTCGCGACCATCTCCCACCTCCTCTGCTCTGCGCTTCAGAGATGCAGCGGATGTAGGCTCCAGCTCACTTTTCGCGCCCCCTGGACTTTGTGCCCCCGTGAACGTTGCGCCCTTCCAGTTTTGCGCCCGGGGCACGTGCCCCCTCTGCCCCCCACTAGATACGCCACTGATTACAGAGTGTCAGTAGTAGTTGGATTGTATCGCGAATCATTCCTTGTGGGCGCTCGTATGCCCCACACTTTCGGTACATTCGAATTCCGAAAAGATCCAGCGACCGAGAAAAGCAATGACTGACAAAACGCTCACAATTGCAATCAAAATTGGCAGCTTTCGTTCGGGAAGAGGACTTGGAGATGGCCCAGGCGAGCCAGTTGGATTTGGAGGGGCGGTTGTAGTCGTTGTTGTCGTCAGGCGCGTAACGGGGGGGGGGGTGGGGCTTTAGCACTAGTGATTTCGATAGAGAAAAATATTCGGCCGGAGGAATTTCGGGCCGAATAAGCGGGTTGGCCGTTTATCCGGTGGGCCAATTAAGCGGATTCTACTGTATTTGTATGCTTGTATCTGTCGTATGCCGGCCAGATTGCCTTTCCGAGCGGTGGCTGGTTCCATCTCAGGCATACGACGTCGTCGGTTTCTTTTTTTCGCAAGACGCGTCATCTACGCGACACTCACAGGTGAAATACGTCGGATTGATCTCTTTGATGGTACAAGGCGAATGATTCTTTACGCAGTCTGGGCTGCAGTCTTCTTCATACGAGAAATACTCGTTTGATCCACACACCAAAGAGATCAAGACGGTTTCAACCAACATCCTTAGCTGGAATTCGAAAGCAGTAGGTTAGTTAGGACGCGCCTAACACCTATCAGTTCTCGGAGCTTGACAAAAACCGGTTTCAGGGTCGGTTTTGTGCAGATATCTGCGGCGTTTTCTTCGCTCCTGACAAAGCCTAGATCTAGAAGACCATCTTCGCGGAGTCTTCGATCTGGACAATCTTTTATTACATGACCCGGCTTATTGCAGTAGTTACATAGTTGCACACCGTTCGCGTCGCGTCTGCTTCCGTAGTTATAGAGTTTCCCCGTTCCTAGTGTGACTCGCGGGGCCGGTCGGGTTACTGTTGATGCGAGTCGTGGAGTCCCCCTAGGTGAACGGTCTCGAGTGCTGCGTTGTGGCGATGGTGATCTGCGCCTGGGTGGCGAGATGTCTTCCCAACGTCGTCTTGCCGCCGAAGTGTCGCGGGATCGCGACCTTGGCATGATTGCCCGTGTTCCCGTGATCTTCTTGGTCCGTGCTCCGGTCTTCTTCGTCGTGATATGGCGTGGGGCTGCGGTGTACTGGGCTTTGCGAATAATCGCATTTTGGAATAACCGCGGCTACGGTTAACCGCAAATAACCGCATTCAATTCAGAGAGTAATTTTGGCATAATCTAATTATTCTGCGACAATCTCCATCGCGATGTTGCCGGAGGCGCGCTGATTCTATTAACGAAAAATGACAGCTCGAATTCTCGGAAGCCCGCCCCATAGATTCAGCAGAGACAGAGCTACTTATGGTCCAAAGTGGAGCAACCTTGCCCCTGAAAACTTTATATTAAGCGATGTGATTGCACGAGGTTACGAGAAAGTATCAAGCTTGCTGCAAAGCTTGCAGTATACACAAATGACGCTAAACGCAGAAACGGCACATGGATGAGATGTTGTTCTCTGCATCACAATAGTTCGTTTTTCTTCCGTGCTCGTTGCTTCTCTATCTCTCTTTCTTGCTCCCGTTCGGGCTCGCAATAGAAAGACTGTGAAGTTCAAAATCCAGCGGAAGCAGAAAAGTTATCCTAGTCCCAAGAAACTTGGAATAACATCGTAATTGTCATTGACGATTCCGTCACGAGCGTTGACGCGTCTCTCGCGGCGCCGGCGTCGCTTCACATGAGTTCGTGCTGGAATGCTCTCCGCAGGAGAAATATATATCGTCGTGGGTGCTCGGTTTCATCCTCGCACGGTTCTCTCCCAGCAAGAATCGAACGGAATTGAAGTCTCTCTCGACCTGTACAGATGTCGGCGGAATCCCTAACAGAGCCTTCAAGCACCGGTCGAGGAGGCGTCCACGACCGCCTCCGGCTTTATGGAGTCGGAACTCGGTTCTCAGATTCGATCTACTGTCGATCACGTTTTCTCCGGTCGCCGATGATCCAGAAGGCGCAAATATCGAATTCCAGGTGACGTGTGTGTTGACTCGTCTTTATCTTCAAAAACAGGTCGGATTTCGCAGATCCTCGTTTATTTCTTGTCACGACGACCGTCGTTGTCTTTCGGTCCCGTCCGACTGACGGCTCTACCTATGTCTCTCTTACAGCGTGCACGTTGCAAACGTGCTGTCTACCGCGTTGTTCTGATATCTTGGCTATGGTTTCGATGGTTCACAAGAATTCTCCCACCTATGGCTAGCTAGACTCTCACAACACGTGTTCCTGAAATACATGGCAATACTCAATGACGGGGTTTTCGCGAGGCTGAACTTCCATTGGCTGGATAAACCTACCGGGGTCTGCTGAACATAGGCTGGTTTCTGGCGGGACCATAGGCTCCTGTGCATCAGTGATTTGTGCGCAACGAAGCGTGCGAAGTGTTTCCTCTCCATTCGGGCTCATTCTTTTCTACGCTATTTTATACGGCTGGTGCTCCTGCTGCGTCCCAAGGGCCGTCAAATGCGCAACCTGTCGTAAAAATCACGTCCCGAGGCAGTGATAGGTTCTCTCCAGAACACGGATTCGAACACCATAGCCACGAGAGGCGGCAAGAGCACCAACTCCACCTCAAACAGCTGTTTGAGCCCCAGGGAACCAAGTTTCTCCCTGGCTCCTAGGGAAGCTTTAAACCTGAACTGGAATGTTCGTCATCATCAATGTTCCTTCAAGAATCAGTCTTATGAGGTGGGTCCCTCTGTGAACTGTGTGCAAAGGTTTCAAACGGTCCTCGAGTTTGCCCCATCCTGAGCCCATAAACTGGAGTCATAAACTGGAGCCACCATATCGGAAACACCGCTTCCTCACAATCAGACCAGAATGTTCCCGCCCTAGTAATGTTTTTCTGAGTTAATCTCAGTTCGCTGCAATAGAAAGTCGCCCTCGCTTGGGATCCCACGGATTAGGAGGATCCCGAAGAGATCTGGAGTCAACGGATTCCGCTCGGACACTCCGGAAAGGCCAAGACCGGAAACCGCCGCACATCCACCGTTTTAAACGGTGAACGGTGGGGCTTCCTCGATTCGAAAGCTCAGCAAAGTTGCAATCGGTAGCGAGCCTGACTCGCTGTGGAATATCTTGCAAACCGCGCACGACTTAATCGTTTGTCTTGCCAGTTTCCTGGCATGGATCACCAGAAATTATTTTCTGAGTTTGTGGAGAATGGCTGCGATGCCGCCTGTATGGAGGCAGTTGCCTTCATGGACATTGCGGATGATCAGCTTCGTTAAGTTGCTTTCCGCGGGAAGGATCATTGGACATTTCTGTCCATCTGATAGATTTCTCGACCGGACTAACCGGGATTTGCATCTTATCATACCCTCCGAGTCCACGAATGGGTTGTATTGGAGAATCGTGCTGGTCGTTTTCAAGTTGTTGCAGTTCGATTTCATCTCATCTTTGAAGTGTGTAAGTTGCAGCGCTTTGATGAGGTCATTCCGAGCCTGACTCATTTCGTCGGCGTCGTTTACGATCGCAGACCTATCTGCTGTAGATTTCGGAGACGCGCGCTGACCTGTTGCTATTCTCTCTTCCGCTTTTCTGGCTTTGGCCCTTACCCGATTCATGAACGCTTGATATCTAATTGTTTTCTGCCACGATGAGAAAGTATTAGCGAAGTCGACCGGCTCTGCTGGGATTTTCTTTTCCGAGCCTGTCATGAAGCATTTGGCGATCAACGGTTTTTTCTCGGATTCTACTTGGGCGTTCGATGTGCCGGATTGATATTCGAGACCGGGGGTGGATGGAATTACTTCGTTGTTTTTCATCCAAGCCGGTCCGTTGAGCCAGAGGTCGGCTTGCTTCGCGTCGGAGATATCCGACGCTGCTCGCGTCACGAGGTCTGCTGGATCCTCTTCGGATTTCACGTATTTGAATTTCGCCTCGCCTATGAGGCTGTGGATACGGCGGATTCGGTTAGCTACGTATGCTTTCCATTTTTCGGGTTTTTAGTTAACCCAACCTGACATAAGACGCTCGCGTTGTCGCAGTAAAGATGCCAAGAATCGATCTTGACGCCTAGCGCCTTTTTCAGGAGCTCGAGGAGTTTCGCGCCGATGACGCTTCCTAACAGTTCGAGTCTGTGTACTGTCATCGGCCTAACCGGAGCTACTCTTGCCTTAGCCATGAGGAAATGTACTTTCGGTTCTGAGCCGAGTCTGAATTCCCTGAGATAGCAAACTGCTCCGTAGGCTTGTAGGCTGGCGTCGGTGATGAAAATCTGTTTCGTCGTTTCTTTTCGATCTGTTGTGATTATGAGACGCGGAACTGAGAATGTTTTTGTTTTCTCGATAAGCGACAGTGTTTCGTTGTACTTTTCGATGTGAGCCTGACTCAGTTCTCCGTCCCAGGAATATTTTGCTTTCCACAGCTCTTGAAGCAAGATTCTTGCGTTGATCGTCGATGGCGCGAGGATATTCATTCATTCATTCAGTATATTTATTCACTCGTATTGAGTAATATGTATAAGTACGGGTAATATAGTCTCATGATATTCAGTGGGTCGAATACTCTCGCTGTGCCGCATAGCAGTTTCCTCTTGGAAGGTGATCCCGTCTCGAGAGCTTGGATTGCTTCCGTTGTCGGTGCCGAGAGTCGGTGTCGTCGTCGGAAATTCGATTCCACGACACTCCGAGGAACTTGCCGTTGGCTTGGTTCACCGAGATCTCTGGATCTGGGACCGGAGATATTTTTTTGATGAAGGCTCCTAAAGCCTCGCTGTTTGACGACCATTTCTTCAGTGGAAAGTGTCCATCCTGGAAGATGTCGAAGAGAAGTTTGATTTTTTGCTGAGCTTCTTCTATTGTGTTGGCTCCCGTGCTTATGTCATCGATGTAGAAGTGGTCCTCCACTCCCTGGATGAATTCTCGGTGTTCGGGATACTTCCGTTTTGCTCCTTCCAGATGAAGCTTCAGCCCTTGGCAGTGTAGACTTGGACTACAGATGAGACCGAAATCCAGTCTGGTTCCCCAGAATTCTTTCACCTTGGCTTTCGGGTTTTCTGAGATCCCCAACGGCCAGAAGAAGCGGAGGAAAGTGCGATCTTCCTCGGCGATTTTGAACTGGAGGAATGCCTTCTGGACGTCTGCTGTTATGGTGAATTCGAATTCTCGGAAATTCATGAGAACTTTGATGATGTTTGGTAGAAGATTCGGTCCTTGATGGAGGACGTCGTTGAGGCTCGCCTTATTCATAGTTCTGCTCGACGCATCTTTAACGATTCTTGTTTTGATTTTCAGCGGGGAGTTAGGGTCCGGCTTGAAAACTGTTTGCAGTGGTAGATAGTGGACTAGTTGGTTTGGCTTTCGAGGCTGTGCTTCTTCTGCAAACCCGGCATTAATGCACGCCTGCATTTTCAAGTCGGTAGCCCTGAGCTTGATTGGGTCTTTTGCTAGCTTGTCTAGCAGTGATCAACCTCGACAGTGATAGCTTTTCATTGTCGCCTAGCGTTCTGACGTTATCTTTGAACGGGAGATGTATCTTGTACTCTCCTGTCGGTTCTCTCGTGGTTGTAGCTTTGAAGTTTTCTGCCAGCGCCTTGTTCAGCTCGTCTTCCTCTTGGTTCGTTTCGACATCGTCCTCGAAGCCTGCTTCGCTTGATTGCCATAGCCACTTGATGTCCTCTAAGGTTTTGGCTTTTTTGCTGGCTCGCGAATCGTCCGATCCCGATACTGGAATCCTCGGACTGCTGGACCTCATCCAAGTTGCTCGAAATTGGTGACGCTGTTTGGACGATCTCGAATCCGCAGAACCCTGAGATTGCGCACGGGCTCTCTGAAAGTTTGGGAGACCCGCCGCAAATCCAGCCGAATATCGAATCGAAAGCGAAGATGTTTCCGATTGACTGTGGCTTATCGAACTCGATTTCGGCCATCATCTCGGACCCCAGGGGGATGTCTACCCATTCCCGACCTTTGCCTTCCACGCTGTCTGCCAACGGGCCTAACCCGAGCTGTTCCTTCATGATCGGGAATTTCGCTCTCGTGAGGCATTTCAGTTCGATGGCTTTGACGTGGAGGAGTTTCCCAGGTTTTATCCTGCTGTGGAGTGTGATATTGTGCACTCCGCAGTTGAAGACGTTGGTGACTCGGCCTCCGGCGGTGCAGATCGCCATGTCGACGTGACTGTCTGGAATTGAACCGAGTCTCTTGATCATGGAATGGGTGATATGAGAGGACTGGGACCCTGGGTCTAGCAGAATTCGGCAGAGGATTTTTCTATTTCCTACGCTTGCGTGAACATGTGCTGTCCCGAGGTAGGCGTGACTTTCACGGAGATCGTTTTCGATGTTCATCATAGAAACCGTTTGTTTCTGGTCGCTGGCGTCGACTGGCGCTTTGCTGCAAATAATCGAGTAGTGCAGCGGTTCCCAAACTTTTCGTCCCGTGCCTCCCTTCGCCCACCTGAGGAACGGGCACGCCTCCCCCCATCCTTTCAGAATATTATTCCTCACCTGAAAATTGCCGCGAG